>LPNX010894372.1:258366-361046 GCA_001517045.1 Pseudotsuga menziesii
TACACCAATGGGGGATTTGCTTATTTTTAATAAGCCTGATTTATGCTAGATTCGAATTGCTCCTCATGCATTCGAATCCCTGATGTATGTTATTTATTCAACAACCTATTATGATACAGGGTTGGCTATTGTACACTGATTTAATGCAGTTTAGTGTTCAGCTCCAATTTCAGTCTCTTTTGTGAGTGATTTTGCATGATCAATTGTTAATTGTTGTGAGTAAAATTAATGTATCACTGGGTTCAATTTCCACATTTTGTACGTCGAATAGTAGGGCTTGGAGGTCGCTGGAGAGGGGGATCATCTCCGAAAACCAAGACACTTATATAGATATAATTGCGTAGTTATTATTGAGATAAGTATTTCATCATTTCCAATATCATTACCATGATATTTACCTATTGGATGACTAGCCGAAACATCTGGAATGTTCAATGGTTCTGCCATTTGTTCCTCTTCTAGTTGAGCATGAGAAGGTACATGCTCTTCCATTCATAGAAGAAAATTTATTTGTACATGTCATCAATTATATATTTAAAATCATATTAAATACTTCTATTTTATACCATACATACCTGAATGGCTAGGTTGCTCGCCACCACCATGAGGAAACTCCCCACCATCATGTGGTACTTGCTGGGTACCGCTATCCTCGCCGCTTTTGTTTCTCTCACCCTGTAAACAAGAAAAGACATTTATTTTCAGATGTAATAATTTATGAATAGATTACACCAGTATATTATAATTATGGACTTACTGGGTTTATTTACCTCTCTGTGCGTCAATGGGAAAATTGGGGTTTACCCCAAAATTTTTCGACGTTCTAACACATGTTGAAAACCATACTTGAAGTCATGCCTTATGTCTTCTTCAGTGGATGTGTCTTGAAAATAATTTCCCTGCAATGCATAACACCATGAAAATTGCTTGTGATAAAGCAATTATTTATTTGCTACAATTAGAATTTTTTTGACTACAAATAATGTTTGTTTGATTCTTACAATTTGTGTTTTTTAGTTTTTAATATCCACCCTGGCCCAATTTGTGTTTCCCATGTTTTTCTACTCTTTTATTTGTCTCTTTAGAGGTTTTGGCGATCCTACGAAAGGTTTCAAATATGTTAGATATCGCAACTTAAATATATTTAAAAGTAAAAAAAATTGGACATTTTTCATTGAAAATATGATATGTGTCATACCTTCTTGAATTGAGTCGCTGAGTCTTTTCTCTTTTTCTCAATGCCTTCTAGTTTGCATCATCTATGATATCATTCCACTCCTCTGGAACCATCGTAGGACACTCATACTTAGGGTTAATTTGCAAATTGTCCCTATAATCTGCCTTGACATATTTCAAATTTAATCCAGCTGCTGCGGTGACACCTTTTCTATTGAATGTATAAACAAAAAAGCTAAACATGTGGTTCATCATATCATCTTTCAATTTGTCATTTTGGGAATTCCACCTTTTACGAATAGTAGGCCCAAAAATATCCAATGCCTTCTCATGCAGGTTCTTATAAAAAACATTATTTCCTGCAAAAATAGTATGATCATTAATTATAACTAATTTGAGGTATGTGGATTTGAATTACATGAAAAAAACAATGAATTAATTAAATAATACATGCAATATTTTGTATCTTGATTGGAACACAATCATGGTCCACCAAGAAGGTAACAGGAAATGATCCCTTTTGAACCAAACATACTTCTCCAGGATAGTAACTTTCACATTCAATGCTACTGTCCTATCTAACATCCTGTGAAGTAGTAGTGGGTGAAGGGCCCTGTGGTTTCCAACATCTGGTGAGGTTGTAGCATATAAAGGAATTGCTATCCAGGATAATCAAACAACCTTGTTGGTACGATAGATTGATGACGTGCTGAACTATCACTACTACCAATACCGACCTCTACATCCTGTACTCGATGCATAGGTGTTATCTCCAAAAGTCCTACAAAATGATTTTTTTTATTGATTATATTATATGAAAAATATATAAATAAAATAACATAAATGAATATATGTCATAGTTCGTAAAATATTTCAAAGATGCCACTTACCCCGTAATGTTCTATTTTTTTCCTTAAGTCATCAATTCTTGCTTTGATTTCTTTAGTCTCGGGTCTGATTACAATCAGTATAAGAAGTTCTTGATTGGACTTTTTCAAATCCTTCTTCACAATTTCCATTGGGTTAGTCGAATAAAAGATATTTTCCTCAACGACAACCTCATCATCCTGATATGGTGTTCTCTACAAACATCAATCAATAAAAGTACTTAATTTATTTTTGTCATTACAAAAATTCATGTCAAAAAAATAATATGCATATAGTAAAAAAATAATTACTTTAATCATGTTTAGGAACTATTACGCTATCATTTACCTGTTGCGTCACCATTGGTGACTTCCCACGGTCAGCCTTCAATAATAAAAGAAGCAATACATATTCATATTGAAAAGTAAAAATTGAACCATGTCTAATAAACATGATTAGTGAAGAAAAAATTTAGAGTTAAAATGACAGTTACATTTACCTGACCAGAAGCTTCATGTGTGTTCTGAGTGCCCCCCTTCCACAATACAATAAGCATGATATCACCTTGAAATGTTGAGCTCATAAGCATAAAAAAGGTCAAATGTTAACAACCGTAGTATAATCATGAATTGTGGTTACTATTACATTGATGCTATTAGGTACTATTACGCCAACATTTACTTTATGCGACACCATTGGTGACTTTCGACGACCAACCTACCACAATTCAAAAAGCAATACAGTCAAGCTCCGGTGCTCCTCCAAGGGTTATGACAAATCAAGAGAAAAGGAATATTGCAAGATAGGGTAATCAAGGATTCACAAAGTATCATTGGTTTTATGGTAATGAGTTCCAATCCGATGGACATTCACCTAAAACAAATCATTCTTAGAATCCAGAACATAGCTATAAAATTCCATAAGCTCAGCTACTTTCATGTGTTGCGCAAAAACAATAAGAAAGAAGACCAAGATGCTAACAAAGCGGTAGCCTTGGAACATAGCACTCTAATTCTCAATGACCATGAATATGAGTGGTACCCACTCCCCTAATGGGAGGGACCTCACTTACGGATGGTGGATTGTGTGGCACGTGGTGTTCCTAAATGGAGAGGTGGTAGGACATGTGATATTAAGGAAGGAGCAAGCAAGGGAAAATTAGCCCGCATGTGAAGGTGATGTATTGTGATTTGAAACGAAAATGGAGAACGAACTTGCATGTGGAATTGATTTCCCAGTATGGAGATCTACTACGACAATGATATCCATCTAGAAGGCACAATCTAGTTCAGGCATGATGATGCCAATTGTGTCCTAGGTGAACGACTCGAAGGATTCTGGAGATTTAATCCATGCCCCAGAAATTAACCTCATTATGGAAGCATGTGAGACGACTAACGAGATAGGTCACCATTGTGGTTCACACATCCATCCATTATTTGGGAAGAAAATAAAAAATTGGATCATTTTTATCTTTCGACATCATGATCTAGTTTCTATGCATTGTGCACAGTCTCAAGAGACCCGGATCTTCATCAGGTGACCTAAGGACATGGATACTAGTGAGGAAAGTGAAACTTGTTGTCTACAACATGACCTTAATTCCATGGGACATCGAATACTAAGGGACAAAGAAGAAATGGAAAGTCAAAAGCACCACCTACCTCGGTTCAGAGGCAAGATGAGGAAGCATCTGGAGCAGGTAGTGGAAGACCTTCATGAAGTCAGAGTGGTACAAAGAGAGCAAGCAATAGCTTAGGAAATATGCCACTAGGAGCATGCTCAAGCCATATAGGCTCTCTGTGATAGGTTGACCCATGTCGAGATTCAGGTTGGAAGAATGGCCTTTGAAGCCCGATTTCAGAAAGAAGTTGAAGCCAAGCACAACTTTGTCGATGGAACTGGCTCTGGGACCTCCAAAGGATAATAATGTTTTATATTTTTTTTGTGTACTGTTGAAGCAATTTGTACGTATATTTTTTATTATATTTAATAGGAACATAGAAATTCTTTTTGTTTATCAGTGTTACAGACAATATGTAGAAGAATATCCTGGTAGTGTTGTATGATGTAATCCTTTTTCATACTTGAAAGAATTTATGTAATCCCCCAATGCTTCAAAATTTGGGACTTTGTTAATATAAAATACCATACATCTCTGTTAAAAAAAATATGACAGCCACATTTACCTGACCATAAGCTGCAGGTGTGTTCTAAGTACCCCCCTGCCACAAAATAATAAGCATGATATCATCTTGAAATATTGAGCTCATAAGCATAAAAAAGTCAAATGTTAACAACTGTAATATAATCATTAATTATGGATACTATTACATTGATTTTTACCTCATCAAATCTACTTGCTTGTGGCATCTGGCCACGCTCACCCAACCACGAAACACTTTATAACATGATTTGAACCAGAGTGAAAAAAACTCTTCATAACAACCTGAGATCATATTAAAATCAAGCGAGACAAAGAATTTTGAGAAAATAACAACAATTATGGGAATCCTTCATATTTTTAGAAGCAGTAAATGGAGCTTTGCAGCCTTGAAAAAACAATTATGGGTGGTCCTAGAGGGATTCTTAGGGTGGTCCTAGGGGGAAGCTTAGGGAAGACAACCTCATGTATAAAAGCAGGCTTCCTCTCACCATTTGGACACAAAATTATGGTGAAGTATCCTACTACTATAAGGCTGAGTTATACCTTGTAGTCTCTTAATGTTATATGACTAGTAGTCCTACTGTTCCTCCGCTGTAACTTATGTTGTAACAGAGCTGTTGAAACAAATGTTGTAATAGAGGCGTTGTAACAGAGACGATGAAATAGATGCTATAACGAAGGTGTTGTAATAGAGATGCTGAAATCAAGGCGTTGTAACAGAGGTTCTCTAATAGAGGTGTTGTAACAAAGGTTCCGAAACAAAGGTAATAAGTATCCTAAAGTAAGAGGTTGTGAAATTCAACTATGGGGTCACTACTAGGCTGTTACTATAATTATTATATCAGTTGTTAATGAAGTCTGTAAGTGTTGAAACATAGGTATTGTTTCAACACCTTAAGTTAAAGGTTATTATTTAAGAAGTATTGTAATGGTATTGTTATACTTTGTTGAAGATTATCAAGAGAAGTTTTGGACAGGTTTTATACCACAAGGGGGTTTCCTAGGGTAATTTAGTTTTATCTCTGTGATTGTCTTACCTTCAACGATCCTTATTTAGGTAGAGATGTATGCTTATGACTGATATATGCTTCAAAGTATTTTAAAAATTCCTATATACATCTATTTTCTCAACACAATTGCATTTTCTAGTTACATTAAACATTCACAAATAACAATGCATATGCCAATGATAGACCTAACTGAAACCCCCATTAGTGGAAAGGAATAGGTCCCAATGCTCTATTGAAACAAGGGAAAAAGTTTGGTGATTGGCTTCCTTCACCCCCACTATTGGATGCCCGCGAGAGGCATAATAAATCCAACCAAAATAAGACTATTTTTATTTGATTATATTACATGGATGGGGGCCACAACCTATTATTATATGATTCCATTACTAAACACCATTTGTATTTTAGATTATGCCACTTAGATTGAATTTCATGGGTAGGAATAGAAATATAAGGTAACCTCCCCTATGTGAAATAAATCCCCTTGTGAAGTTGTCTAACTTGATTTGAGAGTCTAAGAGCTAAACAATGTAACATGTAAATGTACATATAAGAATACTAAAAATACATCACAACTAAGAGCCAAACAATGTAATATGTACATGTATATGGAAGAATAAAATACATCATAAATTGTAGACATAGAAAGGGAAGGATGACAAATAGGTGGGGCTATAATTCCATCGGTGCAGTGGGTTCTCATAGACTCATAATTTCTCTTTAAGTCATCAAAATCGAAATGTTCCATTACATAGATGTCAGAATCATATTTCTCATTAAGTCATCAAAATAAAAATGTATTATATAGGTGTCAGAACATCACTAGAAAATACAAAATGGGGAAGATCAAGATGAAAACCTTCTAATGCTCTTCAACTGCAAACAAAACCTCTCGTAGAGCTCAATCCTCATTGAAAAATGTGAATGAATGACAATAAATTATTTTTTTACCAATTTGTTTTGAGTTAGAAGTGTCCTGTTTTAGGGACATGGTGTCCTGATTTTGGGACACGTCCTGTCACAGTGTCAGACACATGTTTTGGAAGTGTCCTAAAAAAAGACACGTCCAAAACAAGTGTTCGACACTGTGTCAGGACGTGTCCGTTTTCGACACAATGACACATGACACTTTGGCCTATTTGGGCGTGTCTGGTGACTAAGATGTTGATAAATATGAGGATACTTTAGGGGTTTAATAACATCCTTAGATCAGGTATCAACTCAGAACAAAAGGAAATCAACACAGAGAGACACCTAGGAATTAAGGTTAATTGGGGCTGATTTGAGATCTATGTACAAAGCTGACATTTTATGAAGATGACCTATGCCAGAAGAAAACATATTAGAGCCGACCCATGCCTTGTATTTTTTTAGGGATGTATTATATAAATTTTATGGTGGACATATTAAGTATTTATATAGCTGGGTTGGATGCATTCTTGGTATGATTTTTTTCTTTGTTTCAATCTACATAAGAGAAAAAGTATTGTGTCAAAAATAACTTATAACTCCTTCTAAAGGGGTAGATTTAAGTGATTTCCTATAACAACATTGGAGCATATTTAATGGCATCCTAAAAAAATGTAAATTCATGGAGTTCCCTACCTTCAAATAGCAGTCATAAGACAATCTTGAAGCATCACCTCTTGGATCTTTGAAAAAAAACTTGTAGAAAATATGCAATCAGAGAGAAGGCCGAACCAGTTGCAATATTATTATTTAGTTGTTTAGAGAGGTTTGCAATCGTGGCTTAAGAATAGATGTTCACATGTGGAGGAAATCATTTACATGCAGGGAAAACTAAAGTATGGCATCATATTAGGACATACTTTCTAACATCCACCAAATATTGACAATGCAGGAGGAGCCGCAGCTCTGTGGTAAGGTTCTTCTGCTACCTTTGGATCGCAATCAATTTCAGGCCTTAGCAAATCTCACCTCATCCTTGTTTCAATATATAGGGAAGAGTCACTACCCTAAAAAGGTCTCTCCTCTTCCTGTTGCACCCTTTTACCAACACATTGTTTGAAGAGCATATTGAAGTATGCCATCAGATTATGGCATGTTACCCACAAAGAATCATAAAACTATTGAGGAATTGGGGTTTAGTAACCTGTAAATCCAACTCTACCCAATTCAATTGTTTGATATTTATGATACCTGGAAGGTACATATTGCAACCTTGGTTTTTATGTTTTCAGAGGATCTTCCATTAGTTTGATGGAAAATAATAAATTCAAAGACTTTCATGCATTTTTCCATTGATGAGGTTTATTTTGGTCCAAAACCAAAAAATATTTCAGGTTGGATTATGATTAACGATTTTTAAATCTATATTCATTTGATTGAAAGTTGTTTGGGATTGGGAAATTGTTTCCCTATTAGTCGTGGGTGTTGGTGGGATTATGGATACAGAACACCCAATTCAGGGATTTTACCCGAATGAATAAATTGTCAATGTCAATGTCGATAATGAGTCTTTCTAGGAATTATCATCATCAATTTTTGAGGTTTGGAAGGGAGGGTTCTTGTCTTCTTCACTGCAACAACTCACTGTTAGTGTTAGTGTCAGGGAAAAATTTAAAACCCAAATCTCAAAACCCAATCATGGTTTCTTAGTGTAAGGGGTAGGGAATATGATAAGGCCAAAAAGAAAGCTCTATCGTTGAGGAGGTGTTGCAGTTGCAACTATTTTCCCCGAAAAATTTCATTTTTAGGGTCCCTCCTTATTCTTTTAGTGTTTAGATGGTTTAAGGATTTCCACAATTTTACCAAAGTTTGCCCGTGGCTTATTGTTTTTGAAAAATTTGAGTTTTTTGTCTGTTTGTATCAAATGCCTAGTCGACTAGCTTTCTGATGCATCAGATGCATAGTTGACTACTGTTCTGGTACGCCTGTCAGAAGCCTTCCAAAGTTTTATCCGATGTATCAGATGTCATTCCCTCTATGGTCTCGGAGGTAGTCTGCCAATTTTCCGAAAGTCTAGTCTGAAGTATCTCCGATTAGTTGGGTCTTTATTTGCCTATATTTCTCCGATATCCAATTAAGTCGGTGAAGGGATCTCGCCGTCGACTGTGTATATGGGACTGAGCCGAAAGTCTAGTGGTTTCACCGGCCGACTTTGCGGAGGTATAGTGTCGAAGCTATCCACGATCTCATGATGTCCTCACTGATACCGAGATAAGTTAGCATTGTCGTCTTCCGATGTGGTTCTCCCATCCGATGTACCGGGTAGAAAGGGATGAGTCGATCCGATATTGCGGATTTTCACAAGGCTATGACTCCAGTAGTGGGTTAATTTTTGTTTCCTGCCACGTTATTGGAATACTCCCACAGTCGGGCTTATAAAACCATAAAGTTTGTATCAGGTGTCATTATCCCCGAGAAGGTTATCCGGTTGAGTCTGCACAGCTGTCCTTTCACCTGTACAAATCTTTCACCAGCAGAGGTTGTTTCCTTTCTAGGTCACCCACCACCTTGTATCTAGGTAGGATTCTATCATTTTTTTTATATGCCCAACATTATTGTTTATTTTTGACCACATGTAGTGATGAGGTTAGGTATTTTTCCACAAGGGTTTTTTGTTTTGAGCAGCGGTGGGTTTTTCTTTACTTAAGGTTCAACCTGTTAAATTGTGAGCATATTTTCATTTCGCCGGTTATTTTCTCGCTCAGTCTCTGTGCGACCATGAGTGCACCATTGACATTTGTTTGGGAGACAAGGGCAGGGTGCAGATGAGCATTTCACCATATGCACTGACCCTTTCATTCTTGCATCGTTTTAAAACCTAGTCTGCGGGGCCATGTCTTAAGTGATGGTGTGTTCCTATGGGATGTAGGAGGGGTGCGTAGATGATTAGGGGTTTTGGGAGTTTTTACCGGTCTGTAGTTTCAGGTTTCTTGCTTTTTCCTTAGTCAGGTTTGCTACCCAAAGAAGCAAGGTGGTTGTGAAGATCTAGAGTTTGCCCTAACAGAGGTTTTCGCAGGCTAGGGAAGATAGGTTTTTTCCGGTTTCTTATTGTTTCTTCTCGTATTGAAAGCCTATTTATTTGATAAAAGAAGTTATTTAGCATGCATATTGATGGGATGGTAATATTCTGGTTGTTTTATTGATGTTTTCAATACATAGCTTGCTAGGAGTAAGTAGACTAAAATCATGTTGCATGATTGTTACAGGATAATTATTAGCACACCAACATGTCGCGAATAAAGAAGAAGGTCGCCCAAGCAGCTGAGGAGGAGCCATAAGTAGAGATAGTAACCAAATTTGAGGTTATCTATGAAGATACTAAAGCCACTACTGGATTTGAGTTGGAGTATAAATGGGGAGAGGTATACAGAATGATTTCAAACCAGAGTGTTCCAAAAGCTGGGTTTTAAGATATGCCTATATATGCCAATATTGAGAGATCAACCATTATGAAAGTGGCTACTAGACCTGAACGTTTCAAGAAGAGCATCAATCTAAAGTTCTTGAGACATAAGGAAATTTGAATGCTATGGATGCAACGATTTTAATTGATCATATTGAAACTAAATTTTTTGTTTCTCCTATTCATGTATCAAATGTAAAGTATTTGCAACAGAGAAAAATGATTTGGATAAGGTTGAGATGGCCTTGGGTTTTCTCAAAAAGTAGCATCATAGCGCATCAATGTCCTTTGGACTTGGGAGTTTTTTTCACACATGTGAATTTGTATGCAACCTCTCTTGGACATCATGATGTAATAATAGGGATGGAATGGATTGAATCGCAGTAGGGTGTGCTAGAATGCCAAAGAAAAACACTTCATTTTCTAAATGATAAGGGCCAATCTACAGTTTTCCAAGGGGAAAAGAGACCTATTTCCTTGAGAAGAATTTCATCTTTGCAAGTGGGAGAAGTCTCATGAAAGGATGAAAAATGTATGCTGTAATGACCTTAAATGAAGGATACCTTGCATCCCTATTGTAACACTCTGGTTTTGAACTTGTTTGCATTAAAAGATACATGATGTATATATTGCAATTAATCGTGGTGTGGATGTAAAGGCAAAAGCCCCACCATCGATTTGGTTGTGTTATGTTTCGACAATTGGGATTGTTGCCGATGGTATATCGTGCTATCCAACACATTAGAGTTTTGGCATCATTACATATGCACTTTAATTAAAATGAACCTACATCCAGCTACGACGGTGCAACGAAAATGAAAAGGGCATGATTTTCCTAAGGATAAGGAGGGGGAACTATTAAACCTTGGGACTATGGGGAAAAAGCCACGTGTCAGCTGTTAAAAATCCCTGATGTTAGTTGGGGAAGTTATTGCTGAGTAGTGGTGGGTGTGGTAGGAATCTCAGTCCTTGCCCATGTGCCCACTCCACCAGCAAACTATTTATATTCACGTCACGTGGGCAGAGAAGCAACTTCCCATTCTCTCCACTCTCCCACGACTCCATTCTTTCTCACCCTCATGCATCGATTGGGGATTCTCTCCATTGTTTTGCTATCCTGAGGCAGGGACGTGATTCTTCTCCTCACACACAGGTCTGAGTATGGGTGTTTTTACAGAATGCTCAAGAGAAGCGCGGTCTCCCAGTCGAGTGTGGACCCTGAGCGATTTACCCATCAGCTTGTGTTCTTCCTGTGGTTCTCATTCATGATTTTCCCTGTGAATAATCCATTCACGTTCTGGGTGTGCATATTTTCCCATACGGATTTTGTGGATTGTGTGGGGTGTATGTTCTTTCCTAGACACGGGCTAAGAATCTGTTTGTCTTTCCATTTTTGGGCTGTGTAATGGTCCCGTTGCCTCCTTGTTGAGACCGGGGGCTATTGTTTCCCCACGTTGGTCATTTGCTATGGGTTCAGTCATGTTTTGGCTTGCTGTGGCTATTGATGAGTTGTTTTGGTGATGATAGGGCCAAGAACGACTCAAGAATTTTTTTCCCTTATTTAAGCTATGAACCACTTGTTTGGCTATGTGTATGTAGTGGTTGGTCTTCGGACTATGCTGGAGTGGGATGAAGGCTTGTTCTGCTTGATAAACCTGGGGGTGTTTGGGAGCCACACAGATAGAGCTAGAGGGATGGCTTTCTTCTCAACAACCCCTGAAGAGCACTGGAAGGGAAGTCAGGGCTTGAGGGACCGTGAAGCAGAGAAGGGACTGATTCTTGGTGTTGGGTGGGTGTGGGTCTCTTAGAAGTCATGATAGCTCTGGTGTAGGTGTACTTATCTCTTCCATGAGCTCCCCAGCTTAGAATTGAACTTTTCCCAGCTCTTTGATAGCCTGATAAACCCTACTGTGTTGGCTTGGCTGATTTGTGTACCTTGGATATGTGTAAGCCTATTTATTCCTTATTCCTTGGGGAATCATGAACACCTTGGGGGTGGCAGCGTTGCTGAGAGATTAAGGAGCACGTTGGCCTATGGTTGGGTGGAACGTTACAGCGACGTAGCTGGTTGTGGGATGAATTCCTTATAATATGAGTATTCTTTACCATTTCGTCTCTGCAATTATATTTGATGTTTAATAAATTATGATGAACATGTTGAATGCCTGGATGCATGTATGTTGCTTCTATTGTGTATGTGAATGACTATGCATCTGAGCATATTTTATGTTTTAAGCATTTTATTTCAACATTGATGTATGTTCATGTCCATGGGGCTAGTTTCCTGGATGTTTACAGTTATGGTAGCGTCCTCTTCGCCGGTCGGAGGGTCGAGGACGTTACAGAGGAGGGTCGGGGATGTTACAGAGTGGTATCAGAGCACATGTTGCAGCATGGGCCTGAATGGGATATGAAGATACAGTGACAGAGCCATTGTTGCAGCATTGGGCCTCAAAGGGCCATGAGAAACCGGTTAACAGAGGTAGGTTTCCCTTTGCCCAGAAGAAAAATGGAAATGACAGAAAAATCTTCAGAAAATTTCATTAAAATTTTTTCTAGTGCCGAGCTCGTCGGATCATTGGAGGACTTAGTGGGAAGCTCCTCCGATACAGTGGAGAACCTAGTTGGAAGGTCACTCGACGAGGGACAGGCGGAAAGAATTTCACGAAATTTTTCTAAGTGCCAAGATCGTTGGCTCATCAGAGAACTTAGTCTGAAGCTTCTTCGATGCATCGGACAACCTAGACAGAAGTCCGCCCGACGAGAACTGGCGGGAAAGAAATTTCAGAATTTGTCGAAGTTCGAAAGTTGTCAGCGGTCGATGGAATATAGACAATGGAATCATCGATACGTCGGCTCCATATATCTAAAGATCGCCGAAATGTCGGTGCAGCTATAAGGAAGGACTTTTGATACCGCCTTCGGAGAAAAATAGAAGATTGGACCGCCGAAACATTGACTCAATTAGTTGAAAGATCATCCGATATAGACTCGGCGTCAGCAGAAAATAACTGATGAGGTAGCCGCAGTGTCGGCGGAGATCAGCTGAAGACCACCGAAATGCCAACAAAGTTTAGTTGATGGAGCCCCGAGACTTTCGGCAGAAAATAGATCATGAAGGCGTCGATACGTCGACAGAAAATAGAAGAAGTGGAACCAACGGAGTGGTAGTAAAAGATAGGAAAATTTTGCCAGAAAGAATTTTTTTTTTGAAATTTTTTTCTAAGTGTTGAGACCATTGGCGATCGGTGAAGATTAGTTGATTGGATCGGCGAAAATTAGAAGATGGAGTCGCCAAAACGTCACCACCATCAGCGAAATTTAGTTGATCGGATCGCCGATGGGCATCAGCGAAATTTACTTGATGAGTCTGCCGATACGTCAAAAAAAGTTAGAAGATCAGATCACCGAAACCTTGGCAAAAATTAGACAACGGAGCAGTCGACACATCGGAGAGAAATAGTGATGAAGGAGCCGATGTGGCGGCGGAAAAGAAAAGAAAATTTTGCCGAAGTGTTAAAAGCGTTCAAAATTTTTAGTGATGAGGTCGCCGATGAAAAACATCGGAGAAAATTAGTTGAACGGACCGCCGATGAATGTCGGAAGAATTTAGTTGTCCGTGAGTCTGCTGTTGCGGCTACCTAAAGAACTATCCACCCGATGCATAGTGCTTCCGACCGCTTATATGTTGGAGAAGGTTAGTGGATTAGTCCGCCGATGCGTCGAGAGAAGGTTAGTGGTTTGGACCGCCGATGCGTTGGAAGAAGTTAGTTGTCCTTATCGCTAACACATAGTGTTTAGTGGTTCCGATTGCTGATGGGTTATGTGGTCTGCGGAACCCATAGTTCGTTGGCGCTGTTGTGGTTTCCTATGGAACTAGCCACCCGATGAATAGTGGATATGATCGCCTATACACCATAGTCCTTGGCATCGCTGATAACAGTCCAAGAGTTAGATAACCAGGGATCCGATGCATCGAAAAATTCTAAATGATAGGGCCGCCGATGAGCACCAGAGGAAAATTATTGTTTGGATCACCGAAGTGTCGGAATTTTAGAAGGGATGAGACCCGATTTGACAAGGGAAGTTTTGGGTCTTCGAGTGGGATATTCTCAACGATTTTCAACTGTCTTTCTAGTGGATTTTTCTGCAGTTTTAGGGCTGAAAAAGGAAGAAAATTCTAGGTGGCTGAAGTTGGCAATTCGGACTAGATTACAGTTGTATGTACAAGTGTATAATTTTCGGTGAAAATCGTCATTCTAGAAGTGGTGTGGTTTTCACATCCCAAGTCAGAATGGAGCATGGGGATAGGTGTTGGAAAGCTTATCCAGCAAGGAACAAGGGAGAATCACCAGAATTTGAATGAGGAGCAGAAAAGTACTAACAGTTGCTGAAAAGAATTCTATTTCTGTCAATATGGACAATCCGAGGATTGCATGCCTAGAGAGAGCAAAGACCATGAAGTCGAACCAGCTATTATGTGGAAGAGGAATTGCAAGCAAAGATGAGGGTTTTGAAAAGGAAAGTCCCTTAAACCCTATCTTGCTAACTATATTATGTTTTATAAGTTTTATACATAAAATGTATGAGGACATGCCTTGCATGCATAGGATATTACATGTTGGAAAAAAATAGTGAGAATTATACATTTATAATGAACCACTAATGGTAAATATTGCATTGGTGTTGGCATTAGTGGAAAAACCAATGACAACATGAGAATGGTTGAAAATGTTGCTGATGCTGATGAATGTGACCAGCAACCCTATGGAGAAAGGGATAAGGCAACAAATCCAGGATCAAAAGTTGGTGAGTGATTTCTGCAATCTCCTGCAAGAGACCAACCAAAATGGTAATGTCAAGGGTGTAAGTAGGATCCATGCAGGTAATGGTTTAATTATGACACTTGCATGAAGTGGAAAAGAAAGAGATCTCATACAATGTGGTTATTTAAACTTTATACTACATTCATATAGAAATGTATCATGCCTGTATATGTTTTTATGAGCTTAATAACCAGAACAAGTGAGGACTAGTGGTCTTGATTATAGTAAGGCATCCTATATGAGGTAGTCACGGTTAGGCCATAGTATGTTTGAATGCATAGTATTCCTGAATTCAAGGTAGCATTGGGTGGATATGCATTAAGATATTTTATAAATCTTGTAGTTATGCATTGAATGGATGCATATGAAAAGCCTGAGTAAATGCTGTAAATATGCATACATAAGTGTAGGTATAAATGTTGTGATGCATTGCATGAATGCATCGAGATAGTGCTTGTTTATCATGACTAACTAATGGCTGAAATGATGAATTGATGATAATTCTAGAACCATTTCAAGAGCTGTTATGAATGCAGGATAGTAAGTGCATGAAGAGGGTAGTCATGATAGATTGGCTGTCGAAAATGCTCTATGGAAGGGCAAGGTGGTACAAATGATACACTTGTGAAGTAAGGAGTATCTAAACACTTCATTTAAATTGCATAAATGATGTGACTTTGAAATTTTAGTATGATAATGATTCACGTGAAGTAAATGAGTTTTGGTAATATTGATGCGATTAATAGCTGGAAGTATTTGAATTCTATAATTCTGAAAATGCTTCAGTGATTGTTGCAGCAATGAAAAATTTATATGCATCAAGACTTACACTTGTTGGACTGATTGAGGTTCAGGTTTCAGGTAGATTGGTTGGGGCATGGCAATACGGGTAAGACCACGACAAAGGCCGAAATCTACAATGTGAAAGAGCCAAACTTCATGAGAAGAGTCTCATGATTGTGAAAATAGTTTGTATGCATAATGAGTTGTCAATTTGGGCTTGTAAATTTCAGATTTGAGAAATTGCTGATAACTACTAATCATTGTTGGCTTGTGTATAATTGTGTCAGGAGGACGTGTTGTAAGTGGATGTCCATGTTATGCTAGTAAGCATAAAATTTCAAAGGGCAGGATGGTGATACTTACAAGAGACCAACAAATGAGGATCACCTCATTGCTAAGCAAATCAATTTCTGTAGTAGACAGAGTTGCAAATTCCTATTGAATTAAATTACTGAAGACATTGCTTGGTTATGGAACAATCAAATTTGGATTGTATTAGTAGAAACTGATTGACTGTTTGGCTACTTGATGAATGTGCTAGGGGTACACGCTGCAGGAAGACCATGTGTGATGGCCTGTAGGAGCCGAACTTCATGGGGAGGGTTTCGCCTATCTTGGAAATGGGTTTCGGGTGAAACTCCATTGGACATTTGGAAATGTCCCATCTGCACTCCATGTTTGGTAAGAAACATGAGTGAGATGGTATAGATTATGTCGGTAAGACATGTGTGGATATGGAATGTGAAAGGAGTTGGGATCGCAAACCAAGGGACTGTCAACTCAGAGAAGGGAGCCCCCATTCCTCCTTAACGAAGGAATACTGCATTAGCAAATGGATAAGTGTTCTGTGACCCTAGCTAAGAATATGCATGTCAAATTGTTAAATTCCATATGCAGATCATGTTTTGATTTTATTTCCATTATGACAGATTGCTTGAGTATGAATAGGGTCTACATGGCTCACATCAGAAAGGGGTGCACACTTTTCCCAATGTTGAGTCATGAAAGGGTTTTCAATATTGACTACACCCTAGGGAGTGGATGCACTCCTGGTGTCTCAATACTTGATAGTGAATGATATGAAACATGATTACAGTTTTAGAGCAATAATGTTGATGAGGTTGCTTATGTTGCTTGTGTTGACAGGATAAATAGATGCAGTTTGGTTGTTGATATAAGTGCATTGGTTTGGTTGCCTGCAGCCTGATCAAACCAATTGTGTATTGGCTTGGCTAGATAGTCTGATAAACCCAGCTGTAGGTTGGCTTGACTGTGCTTGATATGTATATAAGGATGTGGTGAAGATGTCACTGAAATAGGGCTATTATATTCCTGGGGATCCATAGTGGATCCTGGACCTAGAAATGGTTGTTTATTGTTGAGATATGTGCATTGTTGATATAAGTGTATTGTTGATATAAGTGTATGGCCTGATAAACCCAACTGTGTTGGCTTAGCTGATTTGTTGATGGCCTGATAAACCCAACTATGCTGGCTTGGCTGATTTGTTCCTTCCTAGTCGGCATGAAGGTGTACTGGCTGGACATTAATTATTTGATGTTGAGGAGCAGCCTACGTGTTGACCTAACATCCAAGTCTATAGGAAATTCCAAGGCTTGCAAATAAAAGCGGGACCCTGTGGAACAGAGAGGAAACACACAATACATATAAGTATTGGATTATTTTGTAGCTTCTTGCTTATGAATACACTTGTGTATATGGTTTGGTTATAATCTTCTAACTTTTGTTTAGAGTCAAACCGATCAGAATAAACTAAACATGTGAATCTATTCAATGTTTGAATATAGGTATCGCTGGGAGCGAGGACTCTAAGGGCATCCTAGAGGTGCATGTGGACATCTGACTATCCTGAAGAGCTCAAAGTGAGCAATAATGAAAATGGTGCTAGTGGGACTGTGAAGGCCCTAGCAACCATGAGTTGTAGACGAAGCATGTGGAGAGACTCCATGGGTGAAAGGTCTGGAATAGACCAGAGACACTAAGTGTCATGGCCAAGAAGGGTTGGTCCAGCATTCACGGTGAAGTGAAAGAGGCTAAGAGCATGAAAGCCACAGTGGTGGTGTGAGTTCTAGAATGGAACAAGACAAAGAGGGGAAAAACTCTTGCTACTCTCTCTTTCCTTTTTTGATATATATATATATATATACTTATGCATTGTGAAAACATAAGATTGTTGAATGCATGTATGGCTGAAAATAGAATGTGTTTATTTGCTTAAAATAAATTGTGAATGCTGGAATAGTTAATTCCCTGCCCAAGAATGGACAAGAATGAGCTCATGTGCCTGTCGGGAAGGCATGGAAAGTATGAAAGTCTCATTGAGAATACTTGGACTGCCATGCCAATGGGGAAATTAATTGACCAATTTCAATGCCTATATTATGCTTGGTCTAACAGAATTTCAATGATACATTTCACAGGTAATAAAAGTGAAATCTAGTTGTGCACATTGATCATGGCAGCAGACCAAAAGCTGTTGGACTTGGCTAGAAGTCTCCTTCAAACAATTTCCAAGACCCAAGAAAATCTTGGAGAGATGCTCAAGATACAGAAAAGGCAGAATGAGATGAACCACCATATTTTGCAAGACTCTATATGCTTGCAAAAGGAGGTAAAAAAAAAAAAACCCTTATGGGAGAAATCCATAAGGGAAAGGAAAGTGGATCAATGATGAGGCATTCATCCAATTGGTCCATGAAGAAACGTTCCAGGAATGAAGAATCAAAGGAAATTGAGCAGGTAAAGATGAAGCAGCCGGTGAAATGTTGGAAATGTGGAGGACATCATTACTGTCGGGACAACCCAACAAGGGAACAGAAAGAGGGTAGCAGCCACAAAGTTCCTAGACTTAGGGATGAGCCGAAAGCTGAGAACTAGCAGGAGAAGCTCGTGGAAGCCAAAGGGCTTGGTCCTGAAAGTTCAAAGTAAATAATTGAACGTGGGACAGATCTGCAAAGTTTTGAAATTTTGGATGTGCAAATTTTATATGTACTCCTATGTATTGGAACACCAAGGACGATGTTATTCCAAGGGGGAGGGGAATGCAACACCCCAATTTTGACCCCTTCTGCATTAAAATATACATGATGTATATATTTTAATGAATCGTGGTGTGGAGATAAAGGCAAAAGGCCCACCATCGATTTGGTTGTGTTATGTTTCAGAAATTGGGATTGTTGCCGATGGTATATCGTGCTATCCAACACTTTAGAGTTTTAGCATCATGTACCTATGCACTTTAATTAAAATAAACCTACAGCCAGCTACGGCGGTGCAACGATAATGAAAAGGGCATGATTTTCCTAAGGATAAGGAGGGGGAATTATTAAACCTTGGGCCTGTTAAATTTGAGCATATAGATCTGTAGACAAACACACAACTCACAAAGAAGATCTCACAATTTACTCAGCCATTGAAGAATGAAATAGTGCAAAAGGCTTGCAGCTATGAATGATTTCATTAATCAAAAAAGTAATCCAGATAATAATTACAATGATGTAAAATGGATTTAATAGCCACAAGCAATTCGAATCCACATGAGGAAGTTCGAATTGATGACTCTACTTGACTGTATGTAACCAAGACTTGTCTAAATCACAATTGGAGTTCTAAAACACAACCAACTGTTACATTTAGTATTAAATAATGGTTAACTGACTGTGGTAGGTGAGAAAAGCGCCCCATATGTGTGCAATTAATTAAACCATTATTTAATTGAATGTAACTGACTCCTAACTTGGCTTGACTAGTCATCAACTGAAGTTAAGGACCCAGTAGTTAACTGTCCTTGTATAAATCATAACCGGAGTTCTAAAACACAACCAACTATTACATTTAGTATTAAATAATGGTTAATTGATTGTGGTAGGTGAGAAAAACGCCCCACATGTGTGCAATTAATTAAACCATTATTTAACTGAATGTAGAGAGCTAGAACTGAATGTAACTGACTCCTAACTTGGATTGACTAGTCATCAACTGAAGTTAACTGACCTTGGTTGGTTTCGGCACTCCCAGTTGCTTCCTAAATTGTAGGGATTGATCTAGGAGACTCCTAAACTTATGCAATCAAGTGCAATAAGTGGCAGTGAGCCTCAATTAGTGTTCCCCACACTTTGGTAACTGAAACATGTGCCCCAATTAGGTCAAGTTTAACCAATGGTGCTAATGACTATAAATAGACTGGATGGACTCCCGATTTAGACATGACTCCTGATTTAGACATATGACCAAATTTGGACAAGGGAGGATTAATAATCCTAAGAGGGCCTATGGGGAAAAATCCATGTGTTAGCTGTTAAAAACCCCTGATGTTAGTTGGGGCAGTTTTTGCTGAGTAGTGGTGGGTGTGGTAGGACTGTCAGTCCTTTCCCATGGCCCACTCCACCAGCAAACTCTTCATCTTCATGTCGCGTGGGCAGAGAAGCAACTTCACATTCTCTCCACTCTCTCACGACTCCATTCTTGCTCACCCTCATGCACCGGTTGGGGATTCACTCCGTTGTTTTGCTATCCTGGTGCAAGGACGCGATTCTTCTCCTCACGCACAGGTTTGAGTATGGGAGTTTTTATAGAATGCTCAAGAGAAGCACGGTCTCCTTGTCGAATGTGGACCGTGAGCGATTTACCCATCGGGTTGTGTTCTTCCTGTGGTTCTCATTCACGATTTTCCCTGTGAATAATCCATTCACATTCTGGGTGTGCATGTTTTCCCATACGGATTTTGTGGATTGTGTGGGGTGTATGTTCTTTCCTAGACATGGGCTGAGAATCTATTTATCTTTCCATTTTTGGGCAGTGTAATGGTCCAGTTGCCTCCTTGTTGAGATCGAGGGCTGTTGTTTCCCCACGTTGTTCGTTTGTTTTGGGTTCAATCAAGTTTTGGCTTGCTATGGCTATTGATGATTCATTTTGGCGACGATAGGGCCAATAACGACTCAAGAATTGTTTTCCCCTGTTTAAGCTGTGAAATGCTTGTTTGGCTGCATGTATGCAGTGGTTGTTCTTCGAACTATGCTAGAGTGGGATGAAGGCTTGGTCTGCTTGATAAACCTGGGGGTGTTTGGGAGCCACACAGATGGAGCTAGAGGGATGGATTTCTTCTCCACAACCCCTGAAGAGCACTGGAAGGGATGTCAGGGCTTGAGGGACTCTGAAGTAGAGAAGGGATTGATTCCTGGTGTTGGGTGGGTGTGGGTGTCTTAGAATTCAGGCTAGCTTTGGTGTAGGGGTCCTTAGCTCTTCCATGAGCTCCCCAGCTTAGCATTTAGCTTTTCCCAGCTCTTTGATAGCTTGATAAACCCTATATGTTGGCTTGGCTGATTTGTGTACCTTAGCTATGTGTAATCCTGTTTGTTCCTTATTCCTTGGGGAATCATGCCCAACTCAGGGGTGGCAGCGTTGCTGAGAGACTAAGGAGCACGCTGGCCTATGGTTGGGTGGAATGTTGCAGTGACATAGCTGGTTGCGGGATGACTTCCTTATAAGATGAGTATTCTTGACCATTTCATCTTTGCAATTATATTTGACGTTTAATGAATTATGATGAACATGTTGAATTCCTGAATGCATGTATGTTGCTTTCGATGTGTATGTGAATGACTATGCATCTTAGCATGTTTTATGTTTTAAGCATTTTATTTCAGCATTTATGTATGTTCATGTCCATGGGGCTAGTTGCTCGGATGTTTACGGTTATGGTAGTGTCCTCTTCGCCAGTCGGAGGGTCAGGGACATTATAGAGGAGGGTTGGGGACGTTACACCTAGACAAATATCCTATTCTTTTAGAATTTGTGGATGTATTTCTAGATGAGTTTCCTAACCTACATCCAAAGCGTGAGATTGATTTTTCTATTAAATTAAATCCTAGTACTGAACTAATATCTAAAGATCCTTATTGAATGTTTGTTCCCAAACTTAGAGAGTTGCAAGTGTAACTTCAAGAATTATTAGATCGAGGTATGATTAGACATAGTGTTTCACCTTGGGGAGCTCCTATTATTTTTTTAAAGAATAAGGATGGTTCTCTTCGGCTTTGTATTGATTATAGACAGTTGAATAGAGTAACTATTATAAATCAATATCCTTTTCCTTGCATTGATGATCTATTTGATAAAATGAAGGGAGCCTCAATTTTTTTCAAGACCAATCTTCAATATGGGTATCACTAGCTTAGAGTTAAGGAGGGAAATATACCTAAAACTGCTTTTCAAACTCATTTTGGTCTCTCTGATTTTGTAGTGGTTCCATTTGGGTTATCTAATTCTCTAGGAGTGTTTATGAGTTTGATGAATGGTGTCTTCTCTAAGTACTTGGAAAAGGTTGTTCAATTCTTCCTTGATGATATTTTAATTGATTCGAAGACTCCATAAGAGCATGAGGATCACTTAAGATTGCTGCTGCAATGCTCAAGAGAAAACAATATTTATGTCAAAATCTCAAATGTTCCTTCTTTCAATAAAAATACACTATCTTGGACATATTATTTCTAGTGAAGGAATTACTGTTGACCTAGCAAAGGTTGATGCAATTTTTGAATGGATAGCTCCCTCTAATGTGCATGAAGTGCGTAGTTTCATGGGTATGACAGGGTATTTAAGAAGATTTGTGGAAGGATTTTCTAAAATAGCCAACCCAATCACATCATTTCTCATTAAGGGAGAAATATTTAATTAGACAGACGAGTGTGCTCAAGCTTTTTCTAATATCAAGCATTATTTAACCTCATCTTGAATATTAAAGGTATCAGATATGGATAGGTCATTTTTGGTATGTACTGATGCATCCAAGGATGGATTGGGTGTGGTACTATATCAAGATGGCAGGATGATTGCTTATGCCTCTTGTAAGTGAAGACTTCATGAAGAAAACTATGCAACTCATAATTTTGAATTAGAAACCACAGTTCATGCTTTGCGGCTTTGGAAAAATTATCTAGTGGGTAGAAAAGTTGAGTTAAAATTAGATCATAGAGGATTGCAACATATATTTTCTCAAAGTGATATACATGCTATACAAAGGCGATGGTTAGAGCTGTTGAGCGAGTATGATTTTGGCAAAACTTACATCAAGGGTACTTTGAGCAAAGTGGCTGATGCACTCAGTTGAAGGCCACACATATTCTCAATAATTCCATTAAGGTTGATTTACGCGATCACATCTTAAGGGCACACAATGAATATTATTGGTGTAAGGAAGTTAGAGATGTACTATGTGGGAAAAAGAATTGGAAAGGAAATATGGAGGGGTATTCTTGTGATGATGACAATATGGTGAGATTCATGAATAAAATTGTAGTCCCTAATAAAGATGGGATGCATGAGATCATCTTTAAAGAAGCTCACTGTTCCATCTATATGGCTCACCCCAGTGTCCAAAATATGTATGCAGATCTAAAACAATTTTTTTTTGAACTTGAATGAGGAAGGATATATCTCTTTTTGTGGAAAAGTGTTTAGAGTGCCAACTAGTTAAAGCATAGCATGGTCATCCAGTAGGATTGCTACAACCACACAACATCCTAAGGTCCAAATTAGAGGAAATATCAATGGATTTTATAGTTGAATTACTTGAAATAGTTAGGAGGCATAATTCAATTTTGGGAGTAGAAGACAAACTCACTAAGAGTTCCCATTTTATAGTTATTAGAGATACTTATAAAGGGTCTGAGATAACACAAGTATTTATAAAGGAGATTGTTAGACTTCATGGTTTTCTTAAGAAAATCATATCAGACAGGGCATCTGTCTTCACTGGAATATTTTGGACCTATTTCCATGCAACCCTTCAAACCCAACTTAATTTCAGTACTACATATCATCCATAAATAGATGGTCAAATTGAGAGAGTGAATCAAGCATTAGAGGATATGCTTTGGATGTATGTGATGGATAAAAAAAGTAAGTGGGAATATTATCTTCCCTTAGTGGAGTTTTCCTATAATAATAGCTATCAATGTTCTCTTGGTATGGCACCTTATGAGTTGTTATATGGAAGACCTTGTAGAACTCCCCTTAGTTGGGACATGGTAGAGGAAATAATATTGGTGGGACTTGAAATGCTCCAAGAAATGGAGGAACAAGTGTCTCGTATAAGGAAAATATTGAAGGAAGCAAAAGATATACATAAGATTAATGCTGATATGTATAGAACATACCATAGTTATAAAGAAGGGGAATTTCTTTCCCTTCAAGTAAAACCTCATAAAAGCTCCATTAGATTTGGAAAATGATTTAAGATATCTCTGTGTTTTGTTCGACATTTTGAAATCTTAGAAAATATTGGACCTGTAGTTTATCATCTTTCTATGCCACCTTTTTTTCATCTTATGCATGATGTGTTTCATGAATATTACATAAATATGTTCACGATCCTTCTCATATTCTAGATTGGAATCATTTACAGGTAATAGACACGGGGGATCTAAAGGTAGAGCTGATTTTCATTTTGTACCATTGCAATTGACAAATAAAAAGTCACATGGTGGGTCAGGTAAAGGTCCAATGGTCTGACCTATACAGTCCCAGTTCTGCTACATGGGAGGACACATCTACTATGCGTCAAGAATTTCCCTTTTTGTTTAGATAAAATTCAAGCCAAGTTTAGGCCAAGAGGGGGAGTATGTAGTGTCCCATATTGGTTAGTATAGTTTTTTTGACACTCGACGAGGGTGATTTTAATGGATTATGTACATGTCAGACTTATATTATATGGACCCAGTCTCAGATATTATAATTTTGTGACACTCTAAGAGGGTGATTTTGATGGATTATGTATATCAAACTTATATATTATGGATCTTGTGGGGTCGCTTGATTTGTGAACACTAATATGTGTGTGTGTGTGTGTGTGTGTGATATAATTATGTTTCATGTTATTAATGTTATTATGTTTGGTTATGTATATCAGATCAATTTTGGTTAAGAATATGTTTATGTTTGTTTTCTTTTCCTACATCTAGTTAATGATATGATTGGTACATATGTTTGTGACATGGGTTATCATTGTTGTGTGGCCGAGAACACAGCTGATGTGATCTAGGTAATGATGCATGACTTACATGTTTATGCACACTTCACCTTGTAATGAGCATGATTTGGCAGGAAACTTAGTTAGTGCTAACAAGAATTATTGGATTAGAAATTACCATGGAGGTCATGCACACATTGGGTAAAATGTATTTGAGTTAGTTCATTATGAATTTTATTTGATGATCTTAGCCTTTAATATTATGGTGTGTTAAGGTCTAGGGAATCAAGACGATGCCAATAAGACCATCAAATGGTAAAATCTCACAACAAATACCGAGAAGTGAAATGTGGTGTCTTAAAGTAGAGTAGATGAGAACAAATAGAGGTTAGGGCACGAAGTCCTAAATCTATGTAAGATCAAGACATAGAGTCTTGGATCTATGGAATATATTAGGGCATGGAGTCTTGAATATACTAGGGTATTGAGTCCTAGTTGTAAGGCAAGGACATGAAGTCCTAATGAGTATGGAGGGCACATAATAGGGGTGTGGAATCCCTATTCTCTAGCTGAAAAACACTAGTTAAGGATATTGATCAACTAAGTGAGAAAACTTAAGTTAAAAATTAGACTAATTTAATTTCAAATTACCCAAATTAAAGGGGGTGCTTATAATAAATATTATTTTAAATAAAAAGAGGGGGATTACTTATTTAAATAAAAAATAAAAAATAAAAAATAATGTAGGAAGACACATGGCATGGTGAATATTATAGTGATTTTGGTAATTTAGTTAATAAGAAAATTCGAGGGAGTTTCACCTAAAACAAGGACGATGAAGAATAAGAATTTTTGGAAATTAGATAAATATTTGAATATTTCATTATGGGTGAGGTGTCACCCCACTTAGAACCTATAAATAGAGAAGGACCCCCATGGTATGGGGGGAAACCCTGAAGAGTACCAAGATGTTGTCTAAATGGTGTTGGGATTTATAAATTAGTTTCATAGAATTACTTGCTTGGGTTGAGGGTGTTTTGAGTGTTGTTAAGATGAATAAATATTACCTATACTCCATTTATTTATGCATTCTGGTGTTGTTTGTGAAGTATTTAGCTCGAGGGTTCTAGGGGGAGGATTTCTCCTTGGATAAATTTGGGTGGAAAACCTGTTGGTCTATTCTAGTTGGAAAGGTTAAAGAGTTGGAGATCCACAAGTCAAATTTTTGGAGCTCGAGGTCTACATTCAAGTATAATTGTGCCTTGCTATGTTTTGTTTTCTTATATATATATATTCTATGGAATAACATTGTTTTAGAATAGTCAAAATAATGTTAAGTGGATGATTTGATTTAAGGATGTGGTGTAATGTATTTTTTTAGTATAAATATGTAATGATACCCCTTAAACCATATATATATTGAAATTGGATAATTATATGTTCGAAAGAATCCTGAAAAATGTGGTTGCAGGGTATGAAAATTTACAACAATATACAGAATATGTTGTGCATATGTGTTCAACCAAGAAAGCCATAATGTGATGGTGTATTCTCTGTGAATAAGTAAATTAATTTCTAGTAATATCTAATCATTGTTTTTGTTTTTATTTTCTTTTATTCAATTAAACTATGATTAATTATGTATAGTTCGATGGATGCTTGGGTGCCATAGTTTTGAGAGAGGAGTAGAATTCTCTCTTTGTTAACAACACTAGTTACATTTGTAATTTTTTAGAAATCTGTTTTATATCACAATGCCTTTTATAATAGATTGGTTTGTACAAAGAATTGTGAGATTCTAATTAAGCAATCATAGTAAAACTAAGCAAGTTTGTTGTTATGTCAATGAATAATTTAAGTAGATAGGTATATATTTAATTCTCTTGCTTTCTCTAGTTACAAAAATCAATTAAATAGTATATATATATATATATATATATATATATATATAAGTTTGGGATGTCCAGCTCCTCTTCATTGTGATTTGGATATTGTAAGCCATGTGTTTGTCAAATTTACGAACCAAAATTGGTAAGGAGAAAAATATTATTTACTGTGAGTGGCTGTTGTTTATTTAGAGATGAGTTCATTTTTCTTATATGGTGGACCCTAGGCTTAGACAATTATAAATTCTCTGGGTATGAATTCTTCAATATGGCTGTAAATAACATTGCTCGTTAACTGTTTGATGGAACTTCTGAATGGAATACTTGAATGAGTCTCTTGAATGATTATCTCTTCAAATTAATTCTAATTGATGAAATTAAATGAATTATTAGTTGCATGAGGAATGAGATCCCATACAAATAAAATTTGGTGTGTGTTTTAGAAAAACGAGTCTACAGGAAATTTTGTTGTTTCAAATTAGGTCAAGAATTGGGGTAATTCGTCCAAACGAACTTGGAACCCCAATTTGTGTCCAGATAAAAGTTTCCTTTAGTGAAATTGTGAAATTTGGGCGATTTGAAGAAGTTCTGAAACCCTCTGTACGCTTTTTGCTTGAACTATTGTTAAGTTTTTTTTTAATGCATCTGGGTACTTCAATCATAGGTGTTGTAGGTTTATATGCGGATAGTGATGTTATAAAACTATGGAAGCCAAGTGTTTGTCTAAATACTTGCATGCCAAGTGTTTGTTGAAATGTTTACATGCAAGTAAATGTGATTGGTATGAATAATATATATATATATATATATATATATATATATAGGAAAAATTAGTCACTCAGTAATACTAATGAATTGCTTGAACAATAGAAACCAACACATTACTATGTATCATTTAAGCTTTCCTATATTCTCTTGATGTGTAAAAACACAGTTATGTAATTCACTTGCATCATAAGTTTTGAATTCTACAAAATGAAGGACTTATTTTTGAGATGCTGCTGTCAAATAATTCCTATAAATAAAGTATGTTGTCTTCTTTGTTTTTGTGAATGTTAATGAAAATGATATAACTTGAAATTCAGAAATGAATGGTATTTAAATTTCTTATACAAATACTGCTCTTCATCTGATCACTGTCCACTGTATCACACTGCTCATCAACCTGTACAATCAACCTGTCCAATCAAGGTGTACCAATCAGTCTGTTGCTCACATCAACCAAATTAGTCAATTTGAATCTAAGCAACTACACACCAAACTCAGTCCACCTGAGTCAAACCAACGGCTCATACAACTCGGTCAGTTCGAGTCAAATAAACTGCACATAAGGAAAACTTTACCGATCTTTCTTAATTGAACCAACATGTACCAAGCTTCTTGTGTACATGTGCCAAATAAATCATATACTTTTGTTAATCTAATCAAGTGATCTTAAATTCAACCAACTATTATTACTTGGCCTAGTTCATCAAGTAAGAGACACATTTGAGAAACCAAGAGACTTCACATATGGTCAACGAAACGTTGTCCAATCACACTCAACTCAATGGTTCCACAACCAACCTCAATCACAGTAAAGGAATGCTTGACAATTAAATATGATATTTTTTAACCAACTGACCTTAGCCAAGAATATAAAATATTTAACCAACTATGTCAAACTCAGTCAATCTCATAAACTCTTAGACATAAGTATTTTTCACTCCTCTCAAATCAAGTTAACAAATCAAACAAGTATAAAGCAAATAGTCACTTACAATATTGTCAAAGGTTGTCATTAAATATCAATAAAAATCCATCTCCACTTAGGTAAAAGAAACAATGATCAACACTTTTCAAAGAAAACTCTTAGGTTGATCAAATAAATCACTCACAATATCTATTACTCACATGTCAAATTCTCATTCAACACTCACTATACAACAATCAAGATAAACACCAAATTCTATGCCAACAATATCCAAGATAATCATCAAGATCTATATCAAGATCACATCAAGATATATTCCAAGATAACCATCACCATAGCCTCCATAATATATTTAATGACTTCATATATATATATATATATACCAATATAGAGGCTCACATACTAAGATCAAAGATGAACTCTATCCATGAGAGACATGTACTATCATAAGAGAAAACCAGAAGCATGAACCATACCTTCTTGAATATCACAAGATGAAGAAACAATAGAAAAACCAAAAGAAACTCCATATCATTTCATTACATATCCCTCACAACAATATTTCCAATGATATAAGGATTTTTTAATTTTTATTATGTATGAGAAAGTTATGTCAAGTTTAGTGAATCTCTTCAATACTCAAATATGCCCAAAAATTTCTCCTCCACAAAGTTTCGTACTTTTCTCCAAGAGTTTCGAAATACCAAAGAGAGACTTGATTTATGAACAAATGAAATGTTTGATATTCTATTTATATAGGTCGTGGATGAAATTTAGTACCTCAAATTGGGTTGACTTGCAATTCAAAATTACATTTAATTAAATTCTCTTTTGTTTGGTCAGCTAACCCAAAAAGGTGGGGTACACCAACTTCAAATATTCATTTCTCTTCAATCGTGAGTTAGAATATGCTCCACATATCAACAGAAATGGATTGATGAAGAATATTTCCCTATGGTGGGTTTATTTGCAAATTCTTGGTCTAATATCCTTAATTTATTCAATTTGTTTAGGACTTCAAAGTTTCCACACATAAAGGTTCCAAAGACCATGTTACCTTATGCATAAGTTCCAAGGTCAAAGGCTTCAATGGACATCATCAAAGTCATGAGTGATTTGATTGTATTCACATCCACAAACTTCGCATCAAGAAGGATGAAGGATCCACCATATACTCATCATATCAAGGGTATCAAGGACCCCAATGCCACCAATCAAGTGGGAACAAAGACTTTTTCAAGAATATTATCATCATATTCAAGGTATCCATATCATTAAAAACATATCCAATGTTTCCACTATATATCTTCATCACCATAAGAGTACCAACACCCCCAAAAATGGGTACAAATATCTCACCACTAGTTTGCAACAGCTTATGGGCTTCATATGCATGATCACAAGGCTACAACATGCCAATGACCATATAGCATTCAAGGGCCATAAAACCACCCTATGTGTGGGTTCAAGACCCAAAATTCCAAGGACACCAAGGAACCCATAAGAATGGGTTCCAACATACCACCATAAGTGTGGGTTCCAAGACCCAAGTATCCAAATGCAAGAGGATCAATATCTAAGCTTGTGGACTCAAGGACCCCACAACAAATCAACAACCTCAAGACCATCCATTGCAAGAAATGGGCTCCAACATCAACACACCGAGGGAATTACACACATGAGCCACATCATCCATCCAATAACCAATGAAGACACCAAAACAAGTACAAGCATAATAAGCAACACAAATACCAGTAACCAAAGATCAACCAGGATTAAGGAACTAGACAATGGACTCAAATGGGACCAAGATACAACTTATGGGCACTTGACCAAGTCAATGGGTGACCAGGGATTTTTCCATTGTTCCAAGGAATCCAAGGGCTTCAAGGTTGGTCTTGGACAAGGTCAAAATGGATTCTCTGACATATACAACCAAAAACTAAACACTATTCCTGAGGGGCTCCACAAGGGGCACCAAGGAATCAATGACCAGACATTGTTGGGATCAATGACAACCTAATAAATATTATCTTAGAATTTTCTAGGAAATTATTCTTCCACAAAATAGTACGGGCCTTTGAGAATAATGCTATTTTGAATTTTCCTACTACTATGGTCAATTATTGGACAATAGTAAAAATCAAAACAAAATAATTACAGGCTAAAAATGATTAAAAACACTTGTAATCCACCAAAAGGAAGAATGGTGTTACTGAGAATATTTCAATCGGCGTGGACACAGTTTGTTGCCCTAGCCTTCATGGGGAATATCTAGAAAAAAAAACCACAACAATGCATCCTTCTCCTAGATAATTGAATTACTTGAATGTTTAAGCTTTCTTTACCTCAATGACGAAGGATGTCCTTTCCTTACTAATATTTTTCAGTCAAATGTTCCTGCAAAGATTATGAAGAACAAGACAAATGGTGAAAGCAGTAAGACAATCCAAATACCTATACTAATAGTCAAGGAAAAGAGTAATAAAAAATTGATATTAACAAAAATCATTTATTGAAAAGGAGAACATGTTTGTATTGAAAATAAAAAGAGTAAGAAGCTACACTCGAAGCCTTAACGCTGAAGTGCCAATATCACAATCCTTTCAACATCACTCTTACACACACTCTACAAGATTTTGCAAGCCTCACTCAAAAAGGGACTCACAATGACACTTTCTTTCCTCCTACACCAGCTATGATTCCAACAGCATGAATATTATCTCTTGGTCCCTCCCTCACATGGTCCATGTAGCTTGCTTTTATAGGCCAAAGAAATCCCAAAGGGGTTGATGTATTTTGGGAGGAAGGTAGGGAATGATCCTTAGGGGATAGGAGCTCGAGTTCCACCTATTCCAAGTAGTTAGGATTATCCTCCATGAATAATTTCGTCTAGAAGGTTCTTGAATCTTCTCTTTTTTCCCCTTTTTGGATTGCTAGCACTCTCTACAAGTGGGATAAGTGCACCGAAACTCCTTATGATTAGGATACAAGTTCCATTGGCGTAACCTATTAATGGACAAGAGGCGTCAGGCCTGTCGGACATTATATTCTAGGAGGTAAGGTGCGTCAGACTACATAGAATTTAGCAAAAAATCCTCTAGAAGACATTTTGGCTAGAGAACTTCAAGGGATCAAGCATTAGGAAATTTTTTGGATGTAACAAAATTCCCCCCAAAGTATGAAGCTAGAGGAATGTGATAGGTCAAATGCATTTCTAGATATGGTTTTGGTATCAGAGGAAAAAGAGTGGTGAGTAAAGACTTGACACAAGACCAATTACAAACTATCTGAATCAAACCTGGATGCAGACCATTATACTATAGATCCATGTATAATGAACATGTCATGGATACTGACAATACATTGTAGATCCATGATCAACGAGACTCAAATCGGAACATGGCTACAAAACATACAAAGTAGATCCATGTCATCTTGACTCAAAATTGGACATAGCCACCAAGCGTACAATGTGGATCCATGTCATGACTTCAAACAATGCTCCATCACAACCTGAAGATAGACACATATTCAAGTGAATACCTAACCATTCAGGGTATTCATTCCAATACCAAACAATATGATTCTATCCACGTGAATAGATGTATTGATGTTGAACATGGTAGAAACCACTTGAATATCGATCATTGATGTATACTGTTGATAAGTGTGAGGGAGATCATCATTGATGTCAATGATTCCCAAGGTATCCAAGTACATTCCTCCGAATGTGAATAGAGGAATTGAAGTCAAACATTTGGTGAAATATTCCAATCAGAGGCCATTTATTAAATCCCACTGTCGAAAGCGAGGAAACCAACCATTGAGGCATGCTGGCTTCAATGTAATTGACTAGTTTCTGTTGGAGACATTTACCATCATACACACTCTTTTGGTCAAATTGGCCTAGTTAAACCACTATCCTAAGTTTAATTGACATCAGTGGAGCATTAATTGCCATCATCTAGTCACACCCACGCCTACCTACAGTCAAGGAGGCTAACTTAGCCTTCTCCTACAGTCAAGGAGGCTAACTGGAGCACTCCAGGGGTGATCTGTGTGACATTAATGCACCTAATTGCTAACTGGTGGTTACAATCAGTTCATCCAGTTAGTTACAGTCAGTTAATGTGCCTCCATTCATTAAATATATTATTTTATGATTATTTAATGATTATTTATTATTATTTAATGATCTGGAGTCAACAAGGCGCCTCCACCAACTTCTGATGGTCAGTTCAGCTTTAGTTAACCTCATCGAGGTTCATTGGAGTCATGAAGCACTAGCACTTGATGGTTGGCTTGATATGACATGTGTCTGATCTCCTTTAGTTGAGATTCAGTCATTTATTGCACTCCGACTTCAGTTAGGGTTTGGTCAGTCAATTAGGGTTTTGGTCAAGTGGTTAACTAAGTGTGATTGAATGGTTGAGAGTTAGTTAAGCTAGACTCACTCACTGAATTCGAATTGTCTCCTTAGGTATTCGAATTCTTCATGGATTTAAGCCATTGCTCAGCATTGGAATTGTAACCCATTATTGTTTATTAAATATACAGAGAGGAAACCATTTCCGGTTCCGATTATTTCCAATTCATGAGTATTTGTTAATTAATCCTTGATGATTTTGATCCCTAGTTCCTATATCATGTGCAAGAATTAATAGTTTCTAAGACTAATTCTTGGATGATGTGTTGGTGTCAAAAAATATAGACTCATCAAAGGAGGTCCATGGTGTTTCCCCCATCATCGACACAAAACTTGGAACAAAAATGATGTTGAAGTGATGAAAACAACCATAGTACCGAGTCATATGTGACCGATTCAAAGGAATGTAAGGAAACTATAGAGGTAGAATGTAGTGGAGGTTTCCCCTAAACATTGAAAGGCATAGAAAATGACTTGGTAACATTGACTCGATGAGGTAGAGATCAGATGTAATGGAAGGGCATGACGATGCATTATTTGAATTGACTCAAAGGAGTTAAATGACTCACGAAAATGGATCAACTCAATGACAAGATGAATATCCAACTGTTTGAAATGAAAATACAAACATGTTCCATGTTCAAGGGTGGATTATGAGATTCAATCAATACAAATGAAATATGTTCCCCATTCCCTTAATTTCCCCATCACAATGGATGAGTACCTCTTTTATTTTTAACGAGATTGAAAAGGGTAACAAACAATCGATGTAGCTCATGAGAGGATGAGTCCATTCTCATATATTTTATGATCCCAAGGAAGGAGGGGTTCATTCCTAGAAAGGGTCCTTCATTGTTTAATTTTATGAGTCTGAAGAAGGTAAACTCAGTCATCATTTCATGTTTAGAGAGTTTGAAATGAATAAGAAGACTCCAGGGTGGAATTTTTTGTAAATTTAGTCCCCAAGGTCCGAAAAAGTATAAACATATACCTAGGATAACTCTTCTCGTTACGATAAAACATAGTGTAGATTTTTAGTAAATGAGTCTAAATAGTTTGAAAAAGGGATAAACTACCACCAGATAGAGGACCTTTCAAATACTTTTACAAGCGTGAAATCATTAATCTTTCTTCGTGTTCTTTTCATGTTTAAAGAGTCTTAAAAAGAGCTTAAAGTCGACTTCATAAGGGGTTATTTTTTCATAATCCATTTTAATGAGTTCGAAAAATCACTAAAAGCACACTCGATACCTAGTCACTGGATGTTTAATGAGCATGCCCAAGGTATAAAAAGAGCTCGGTACTTTTTAAACTTAAACCAGAGTGTGAAAAAGATAAAAAGAAACTCACTCGTAGCCAAAAAGGTCCAACAATATCCTGAAATCTCCAAACATGATGTTAGCACATTTTTACCATGGAAACTATAGAAAAACATGAAGAAAACCCCTAAATATTTAATTATTCTACTAATTATTTTTAATAAAAATTTAAAAATATAATACAAATAGTAGAATAATAAAGTTTTTTCACCATTTTGTTTTTACTATTGGCACTTGGGTAAAACTTATGCTTAAGGTAGGATTTTGTGGTGTATATTCTGGGAGCTACGGGCCTCCTCTAAACGAACTATCTGGACTAGGTAATAGATAACTCTTAGCTCTTCCTTTTCATGGTTCAATTTTTAATTTTCAGCTTGTCTTTTGGTGTTTAAGGGAGGATTTTCTAAGGAGAAGGGAATGGGAAGACTAACGCTCTTCTCCCTTTCGAGAGGTGCACCAATGCACCCCTTGAAAGGGAAAGAGATCCGAAGGTGCTCTCTTATTTAGTCAAAAGAGCATCGTTGCTCTGTTCTATTAGGGAAAGAGCGTCGATGACGAGGGCCTCCTAAAAAACCAAATTCCAAGCAAAAGTTTTCAACTTTTCCTCTTGATATGGAGTCTAACGGGCTTCTTATGGGTGTTTTATAGGTAATTGATTCACAAGATGGTGATTTGGAAAGAACTAGAGCATGATATTGATGAATCCCAAGCGACAAATGATCCCATGACCATGAGAGCGTTAGGGGAGTGGAGGCTTAAAAAATACTTCAAGGTCCCAAGAATGAGGGCCCATGTGCGGTTACTAGAATATCTGATCCGAATGTGGGATCCTGACCAACATCATTTTTCAGTTCGGGACACATGTGTTGACTATTGATGTCAAGGACATCTATTTCCTGACCGGACCATCCCATAGGGGGATTTCGATGGTACTTAAATATCCCAGGGGTAGAGAGATGTCCAAGGATGACCTTATAGATGAATACTATGTGGTCGGGACTAGGTCCCAGGGAGGGAAGATCATTATAAAACATATCGTAGACCTACCTCTAAGGACTGTGACCTTCATGATAGAGAAGTTAGTAGGAAACATGGCTTCCACCAGACCCCTTTTCCACATATGTTGTATGCGGTGGAGTGTATGGCACCCACCGTAATAAACTGGAGTAAGGGGATGCTGGTAAGCCTCAAGGATCAACTGACCAACTGTCAGAGGGGTGAACTAAAGCAGTTTGACTATGGGGCAGTAGTGTTGTCATTCTTCTTAGAGCGGGTACCATTGATGCAGTTGCAGGTTCCTTTGAATAGGATGGATGCTGAGGATCCTAGGATTTTGAGATGGGCCGAGGCCATGGCCCGACATGGAGGTGGTGGAGGGACACTGTCACATATGGTGTAGTATTTTTTCATTGGATATGAGGCCAACTATTGATGGTTGATGACTATGCCTATGCAGAACCAGACTTTAGGAGTGACCCTGATCTCCCATTATCTAAGGGTGATCAATGGGATGACTGAGGTGAGATGAATACCATTCCAGATGTTTTTATTTTATGTTATATTTCATTTTTTCATTTTGGGCAATATTGAGACATAAAATGTTGTTGTGAAGACATAATACCTTCCCATCCAGTAGGATCCTTAACCATAGAGAGGCAAGGAGAAGTAAGGGAGATGGATATCAAGAATGTGGAGGATAAAGAGGATATTCAAGAGATTGAGGACAAGGATTCAATGGATGACTATGAGAATTCTCAACATTTCCATTGGTGATATTCCTAGGCGCTATATACGCCATACTGCAGTAGTGTACAAATGCTTTGGGAGGATACTCCGTTGAGTGGACCGTGCCGTGATGTGCTACCATGAGCACGAGGAATAGTCCATAATGTCTTCCTCATTTTTGTATTTTCATTTATACTAGAAGCATCGAAGATTTAGATTTTTCCCTTTTATTTGTACTACAGAATTGATAGATCCATATTTTGGGTGGAATTAAAGCTTATGGATTTCGTTTGTATCTCAGTTCTGTCAAAGGTACAGGGTAAATGAAACCAACCTTAATAAGTTTCTCAATTTCTTCCTTAATGGCTACTGCTTTCGTGGATGAACCTGACGTAATTTCTGGCGAACTGGTTTAGCATCAGGGTAAGTCCTAATATCAGGAACCATGATCGAAGGATCTATCCCTGACATTTCCTCATACATTCAAGTGAAAATATCTATGAATTCCTTAAAAAGGGCCATATAATACTTAAGTTCTGAAGCATAATAATTTTGTCCTACGTGGATATTTTATACAACTCCAGGATTCAATTATATATCGATCGAAATAGTCTTAGTAATGTTACTCAGACTACCCTTGGTCTACACATTGTGGATGAGTACCGGTGACTGAGGAATGATTACAATATCAGATGAAACCATTGTTTCAAAAAGGTATTCTACCAAATGGTAATCGAGAAGGAAGGAGGATCGATGATGATGGTATTTCCAAGGCATCTCTTCTAAAGACATGACTTCCATGATGGACTCATCAGACGAAAGATTTTTCAAAAGATAATCTATATATGGGAGGGAATCTAACCAATATGGTAGGTGATAAGTTTTGGATGCCACCAAAATATGATCGTTGATGGTGGGGTCACTAGTGGATTGGATATCCTGGTAAGTTTCTTCAAAATGACCCAATGACATTGAATCAATGATTGATTTTCCTTTATCTAGGGTGTCGTAGCTTGAGAATGAGATTATGTTCACAGATGCGAATTGTGAAGTAGAAGGAGGAATATTCAACGGAAAGACTCCCATAAGCAAGGAATATTTAATAAGACATACTCCTATCTTTTGATACTATGAGGCCAAGGAAGCAAGGAGTGAACATTGTTCACAAATTAGAACTCGTGTCTGGTGAAAAGAAATATAATTGGTCAATTGTGGAATCCTCCTCTGTAATGGGAATTGGATTATTCATAACACAGATGATCCATTAACCTGCATAGTGTAGAACCAATTCCTACATAGGAGAATATTGTAGTCTAATAGAGCATCAAGAACTTCGATTTGAATGGACACTGATTTTCCCCCAAGTTAAACTTGGAGGTCAGGAAGTAGTCCATAAGGATGAAAACCATGACCATCAAAGGCCTTTAATGTTGTGGGTGAACGATTAATTTCAGGGGATCCAATGAATCTCCAACAACATAAATACAAGATCAAAGTCGAGGAACCCTCATCCAATACAATATGACGAATTATATTCCCAATATATTTCATAGATAATTGGAAGGCTAGTTGATAGGAGAGCCTAATATTGAAGTCGTCTAGTTTGAAGGTGATAATGTTGTTATGTTCAAAGTCCATAGCTCCAAGGACCAACAAGAGGTTCTTCCACTGTATAGGGCATGTTTGGAGTACTTTGGGGGTCGACATAGCACAGGGTACCTAAGCTAGATCTTCAGCTAAATTTTAGTATTGGGTGGCACATGCGCTAGGATCGAATACTGATTTTCGAATCATACTTTTAGGTGGCTAAAGAACTGTGCCGAGAACAAGTTTTTCTATCTGAAGACCATTAGTAGGAGTAGGGATGAAAGTTGAATTTTTATACATTGGAGCATTATCATTATTGTTTTCTGGTGGAGGGTCATAAATCTAGGATCTAGTAGTAATACTAACTGATTCAATGGACATCATTTTAACTTCATCTATAGATGATGAAGAAGACCCATGCAAGGATTGGTGTTCAATCAATTGATGTTAGGTGGGGAAAGGATATGTTAAAAATGTAGGGACGAGAGTGTTTTTAAGAAATTTACTGACCTCCTCACGCCAAGGATAGTATTTGGTGAAGTGATCACCTCCACATATGAGGTAGTTAAACTTTTCCTTTCTCCTATTCTTGGATTTGACATCAGGGTTTTGTGTTTTATTACCTTCCTGTTGATTTTCATATTTATTTGATTTATTCTTTCATTTCTTCTTTGTTCCTGAATTTTCTGAGGATTGAACTGCATTCACTTCAGTCAAAACAACATGAGGGGAAGTAGTCTTGGGATTTGAAACATTATGAATAGCAGATGCGACAGATTGTTTTTGTTATTACGATGATTTTTCCATCGATTGTGTCTAGACAAAACCAAGAACACCATCGTCAGGTGGTTTTGTTGAAGGTCTTAAAGGGTCCGAAGTAGGATGAGGAGCATGAGAGATTAAGTCATACATAGTGTTTGACTAGGAATACACCAAGTCAAGTTACTGAGCACGATTGATGTCTTATTCCTCAGTAACAACACCCCCCATGGAAACATCTCTAAATATGGGTGGGAGTAAAGATTTGATGAACCAATCGAAAAGAAGCTGATCGAGAATGGGAGATTTTATCAACCTACGTCGTCGTCTCCACTCATATATATGGGTGGAAGTTATTTGGTGAAACGAGGTTAAGATATTTTTACCCATTTCATATCGGATTGGTAACTAAAAATGTGTGAAAAAGTCCATTTTTAAGGTGTTGAAATCCCAAAAGGAATGCTGAGGCATATCAATATACCACTTTGCGGCAACCCCGGTGAGAGTTCTCTGAAACAATATTAGACGGATGGAACCATCCATTAGAGAATTTTGTGAGCACCACAAATGATATGTCATCACGAGGTTCTTAGGGTATTCACCAATTTTACCATCGAATTTGGGTATATCCGAGGGTAAGTTGACATGGATAGCTGGCCATGAAGGATAGTGATGAATGGGGTCATTGATCAATCTCTATAGATTTGGAATATCTAAGGTAGCCAAAAATGGTAGATGTTGATTAGGTTGAGAGTACTGGTAATAATGATAAGGAATTTTTGGACCAGTAGGACCATAAGTTGACTGATAGACGGGTGTTGACTATGTTCCCATAACCGGTTGGTTTTGTGGTTGATTGACAAATGATCCCCTTGGTTCCTCTAGGCGGTGGGACGCTAAGGGGAGGTTGACTTCCAGATGGAGGGAATCCAAAAGGTGGACCTCTAGGTGGGGGTGGACCTCCAGTTCATGGGCCTTCGGAGGTTGGACCTCCAAAAGGTGGGCCTCTAGAAGGTTGGCCTTCAAAAGGTGGGACTCTAAAAGGTGGATCTCCAAAAGGTGGGCCTCTAGGTGGTGGGAATATAAAATGTGGGCCTCCAGGTGGTGGGACTCTCGAAGGTGGGCCTCTATATCCCCTAATACTATTGACAAGTGGCCTCACCGGTATGGGGACATTTCACCAATTAGGTCCCCCCCATGGGGTGTTTATACTTCCAGGGTAAGGGATTCTAGGGTAAACGATTCTCGATTCCATAGGTTGATAATTTTGATTGACCATAGGCGGTTGATTTCCTAGATAGGTGTATATCTATGAAGGTTGGATATAGGTAGGTTGAACCCATGAGGGTTGTCCCATAACAAGAGAGGGGATAACCACGTTGATAATCGTGGAAGGTACATCGAATACTAGTTTCCCTATAATGATGTTTTTCCCCGTGTTGGAAGCAGTTCCCCATGTTGACGAAGCAAATTTGGATGGGGATTTCCCCCTAGTCATGGAAGGTACAAGAGAATTAGAGACATAATACATATTCTGAGTTGGGAGGGCAGGGATGGAGGGTTGACCTGAATAATAAGTAACCATGTTTTGAACTAGTGACCTTGAGCTAGTAGCCACATGAGATGATGGAGGAGCACAGTATTCTGGACCGATCATTCTTGAACGAGAAAGGAAGGGAGATAAGCCTCTTTTCCTTATTTTATCCCCTATTATGCATAAATGAGTGAGGGTCTGATGAATAGGACCAAGGATATCATCCTCGACAATAAATATAGTTTCTCAAGGGGGTGTATGATAAGGTAAGCTAGTGGTCCCGTATTCAGAGATGGAATCTACTAAAGAGGTCTCCCAAAATGGAGCAGTTGGACCAAATTATGATGCCACAGTGTCATCTAATGGATGGGTAAAGGCCCAGTCTCATGCACCAGGTTGGACTTCCCTAGGAAAATTAAAAGGTTGTGTCATATGCAGAAGGTTGTTGAATTATCAATGGAGTGGATGGATTTTGAAAGGAAGAATATTCTTCCCTGGATTCAGTTACCAAAATTCCTTATACATGTGAATCAACCGTAGCTAGTTGGTCCATGGTTTCCCCTTCTCTTTCTTCCATGATAGGAGGAAATTTCGGTGGTAAACCCTGAAATCCGTGATATCATCTCACAGATAACTCAGCCAAGACCCTGGTTGGAAACTTATACTCAAACATTTTTTCGAAAGAATTGATCACACATAAAAAATCCTACATAAGCTAAGGCCACAAGAAAACTTAAGTGATAGGAGGGGTTGAAGAAATCCGGTTCCTCACTAGGATTGTCAAGTTGTCACAACTTGCGATATACTGCATGGTCCAATAGTAATACATGGCAAGGAGGATTGGGACCATACCCTTTCCTGAATACGCAATTACCTGGATGACACGTACATAGTAGCTCCCCGAGTGATATTCTCGATGTATTTCTCCAACAAGACGTCCAAAAGGATTTTATTAGTTGGTATAGATTTCCTAGAGGGGTCTCCCAATATACACGAGGTACGTGTGAGCTAAAATCCGTCTAAGTGTTCTCTGATGCAAAACCCTTCGAAAGGGGACTTCTGATATACTACCGAGTACGTGAAGAACCTTTCTATATACATTAAAGTGTACGCAAAAATCCGTTCAATATACTGGTTGGTACGTGGAAGAACCGCACAATCCCTGGGATGTAGTGCAAGAAATAATTGACAACTCCTATTTTATAGACGCCATAACAAATCTTCTAACCTATCTATCAAATTACTAAATATTTTAACCTAAGATACCGTCCAATTTTATCTTGATGGTTAGTGGATGTTTGTGGAATGTGAAACAATTGTAATATTAAAATATCTAGATGCAGTGCAATTTTTATCTTCGATGAACTCTACCTAGAGCAAGAGAGATACTTTTCCCTCTTTCAAACAAGAATAGTATGCAACTTTTAACAATTCACCTTCAAGCTTTTGAAATATTTCCAAAACACACAACAACTTCCAATGATAAGCCTAAGAGATCTTTGAGATGAAAATGAAAGAAATGTTTCTAATGTCTAAAATCCTATGCTTTCTTAATCAACTCCAAAAAGAAAACTTCCAATCACTCAAGCAAACTAAAAGTAATCAAATTAAACAATTTTTTGTTTTGTTTTTTTTATGTAGTTTGAAAAAGAAATGGTAAAGGCAAAAAAATCACATGAAATAGACTGCAAGAAACTACAATGCTTTCCTTTCCTACATATCTAAGAACATGTTTCAAGAGATCAATGGACAAACTATAAACCCAAGACTGAATTCTACAAAAAACTTTCAATTTCAAATTTTTTTATTATCACAACTCTTGAGATCTAAAACCAAAGAGGAAGTTCAGGCTAAACACACTATCCAACCTATCAATAATCCAAAAGGAATATTGAAAAAACTCAAACATAAACAATTTTTTTCAAAGACAAGCCTTAGAGTTGGATATTTCCTACCTCGACGCACTCTGAAGGGTTACACTAGGGCGTCATTTGTTATTCGGTGCTCCTTATCTGCTATTGATCAATGTCAATGGTGCACAAATCCTAAGGAGAAGAGGCATCAACGACGCCAATTGAAAGTTTTTAACATGCGTCAATATGCGTTCGACGCTCTGTCAAGCACACCCAGGTCCATCGACAGATCTAGAGAACAAAAAACCGAATAATCTTCATTATAACCCAATTTGGATCAAACTGGAATTATGATAAGTAGGAATACGAACCATAGAAGGAAAATGAGAATGCAGTAAGGTTTATCACTCACCTTAAATATTTAAATGAGTAAGAAAAAATTTCATAATCTTGTAATTAAAAGTGAAATAAAAAATTCATAGATATGATTGGATCTTCTTCCGAGTGGAGTCGCCAGTTTTGTTTCCAGGAATATTTCAATTAGTTTAGACACTGTTTGTTCCCCTGTCATGCATGGGGCAAATATAGAACAAAAAACTGAAGTGATGCATCCTTATCCTAGATAATTGAATTACTTGAATGTTTAAGCTTTCTTTACCTCAATGATAGAGGTTGTCCTTTCCTTACGATTGTTTTGCGGTTAAATGTACCTGCAAAGAGTATGAAGAAAAATAGAAATGGTGAAAGCAACAAGACAATACAAATACCTATACTAATAGTGAAGGAAAAGAGTAATAAACAACTGATATTAACACAAATCGTTAATGGAAAATGAGAGCATGTTTGTATTGATAATAGTAAGAGTAAGAAGCTACAACTGAAGCCTTGACGCTAAAGCTTCAACCTCACAATCCTTTCAACATCACTCTTACACACACTCTACAAGATTTTGCAAGCCTCACTCAGAAAGACACTCACAATGACACTTTCTTTCCTCCTACACCAACTATGATTCCAACAACATGAATATGCTCTCTTGGTATCCCCCTCACATGGTCCATGTAGCTTGCTTTTATAGGCCAAAGGAAGCCCAAAGGGGTTGATATCTTTTTGTAGGAAGGTAGGGAATGATCCCTAGGGGATGGGATATCGAGTGCCACCTATTTGAAGAGGTTAGGATCATCCTCCACGAGGAATTTCTTCTATAAGGTTCTCGAATATTCTCTTTTTCACCCTTTTTGGACTGCTGACTGATGCAGGAGAATCGAGTCAGAGTCATATGTTTTCTGATTGAGCATGCAATGCTATTTTTCTGCTTCCATGTAATCATTATAGAAGGATAGGGTTAGTTTTCTATATAGGATTGGTTTGATTGTAATAAATGGAAATTTACCACTGATATCCTCGAATATTGCAAGAGGTTGCTTGAGGAAAGGTTGGTTGTATATTTACTTTCTTAGGAGATCAGATCCTGTTGTTTCAGATATGACATGTTTAATAGATTTCTATATATATATGTGAAAAGTAATAATCAAAAGAGAGTTAGCAGTTAGAGAGTGTGTAGTGTGTAGTGTACAATGGTTAATGGTTAATGAAATGAAGAACATAATCGTAGCCTCTACGTGAATATTTGTAAATTATTTATCTTCTTTTCAATAACCAGAATCATGTTCAAAATCTCTGTGACTATGAATATTTAGTATTGATAGAATTGTTTAGAAAATTGAGGAAGAGGGAGTTGTGTTCATGTGAGTGTGATAGGAATGAATTTAATAATTTCACTGATCAATTCAATTGTTATAGTATGAGTTAAAAATAGCCCATACGATTATAGATCGTACGGTGGAAAACAGAGGTTGATGACAATAGACAATAGGGAAAGGATTCACGAAATGTACCTGCACGGGAGATAAGAGATCCACAAAGTTAAAGTGAAGTTCCACACTTGATTTCAGATCAACGGATAGGGAAGAAGCCACAAGAGATCAACAGCCGAGAATGGATTCTTCCATGCAAAGGTGCAATCTTGTTAAAGCTGCAGAAATTTAATTGTGGAAGAAAAGTTGCAGGAGACGAATTGTGGAATCAGTTAGAGAAAAGTTGAAAAGCAGGTCTCGTAATTCGCAAATGTGGAAACAACATTGAGAAATCGAAGTTGCGGAAGAAGGTTTTAATCAACAATTTAAGTTGATTAGGATAATTTTAGGCTTGCTAGCTCTTACCTGCCATCATAGACACTCTTTAAAAGTGGGATAAGTGTGCCAATGCTCTGTTCTAGGAGGAAATATGTGTTAAACTACCTAGAATTGAGAAACAAATCCCCCAACATACATTTTGGCCAAAGAAAGTCAAGGGATCAAGCATTAGGACAGTTTTTGGGTGTAACAGAATGCCCCAAAAGTATGAAGCTAGAGGAATGTGATAGGTGAAATGCATTTCTATATATGGTTCTGGTATTATAGGCAAAAGGGTGGCAATTAAAGACTTGACACAAGACCAGTTACTGAATATCTGACTCAAACATGGCTACAAACCAATACACTGCAGATCCATGTATAATGACCATGTCATGGCTACTGACAATACACTGTAGATCCATGATCAACAAGACTCAAATCGAAACATGGATACAAAACATACAAAGCATATCCATGTAATCCCGACTCAAAACTGGACATAGCCACCAGGCGTACAATTAGGATCCATGTCATGACTTCAAATAATACTCCATCACAACCTAAATATAGACACATATTCAAGTGAATACCTAACCATTTAGGGTATTCATTCCAATTCCAAACGATACGATTCTATCCATGTGAATAAATGTCTTGATGTCGAACATGGTATAAACCACTTGATTACTAGTCATTGATGTATACCATTAACAAGCACGAGGGAGATCATCATTGATGTCAATTATTCCCAAGGTATCCTAGTAAATTCCTTCGATAGTGAATATAAGACTTGAAGTCGAACATTCAACTAAATATTCCAATTAGAGGACAATGATAAAAAATAACATACAAATAGTAGAATAGTAAATTTTTTTCACCATTGTGTTTTTACTATTGGAATTTGGGTAAAAATTATGCTTAAGAGAGGATTTTGTGGTGGAGATTTTGGGAGCTACTTGCCTCCTTTGAACAAACCGTCTCAACCAGGTAATAGCTAACACTCGGCTCTTCATTTTCATGGTTCAATTTTTAATTTTTATACCTTGTTTTTTGGTGTTTTAGGGAGGATTTTCTAAGGGGAATGACACACGCAGACTGATGCTCTGTTGAGTAAATTAGTTGTCATTGATGTCAAATTTGTTATCGAAAGTCAAATATATGGTGGCATACTGAAGGTTGCAGGTATCCAGAATAACAAAGAAATAACCCTGTTACAGGTTGTAGGGTGAATGCCAAATGAATAACCCTTTAACAAGTTGAACGACTGAGATCGATCATCCAATGTTGTTGCTGAATGAGCTAGTGCAGAGGTTAAACATGTACAGAGTGATAAAGTTCCACGAAGGATTAAGATTGGATGATAGAGGTTAGTCCTGCCCTAGATCCAGCGACTGAGGATCAGTTCCACAAAATATAGGAGGAAGGATGAAGTTCCACAATAATCAAGATCGTACGACTTATATTAGTCCCACACTAGATTCAACGATTAAAGATTAATTCTGACAGTTAGGCGAAAAATCCAAAGTTCCGTAAAAGATCAAGATTGGACGACTGAGATTAGTTCTGCTAAAAGAGATCGACGGTGCAAAAGAAAAAATGCGGAAAGGGAATTGCAGAAGTAACGTTTAAATATTTTATGAACCCACAATTTGGAAGATAGAAGGTTAGGAAAGACTCTACAAGATATCGATGGTGTGGAAGAAGGCTTGTGGAAAGAAGTTTGCAAAAAGGAGCTTGCAGAAAGTCGAGATATGTTTTGAGGGAATATCACATCCCGCATCCCGCATCCCACATCCCACAAGAGATCGACGATCAAGAAGAAGCATGATGAAGATCAATGGTGGAAAATCGACTTTTTCATTCCGCAGTGCAGAAAGGAAAAAGCAGACAGTCGACATCCCACATCCCGCATCCCGCATCCAAAAATATAGAGATAGATGCTCAAGAAGAATCCCAGTGAAGATCAATGGTGGGGAATTGTTGAAACATAAACTTGGTGTGGAAATATGATTTAAAAAGGAAATTTTTAGAATAGATCAACGGTCCGAAGAGATCCAGAAAAAAGATAAACTGTCTGGATTGTATCTAGTGAAGAAGATTACAGATGCACCAAAAAACAATAAACAGGGTTGCGGAAATGAATTTTGAGCTATGGGAAGAATGAAACGTTGCCTTTGCTGTAGTGATGCAATAGTTGAATAGGTAGATGATGATTGGTTGTGTTTGTAAATAAACAGTCATGATCCAAAATGAAAGAGTGCAACTATGGAGAGTTGTGTTGATACGAAATAGGTATAGGGTATTTAAATAAATGAATGTGTAAATAATTAAGTGTCTCTGTTAATAAACTTGACAGAGTCCAAAGTGAATAGTTTACAACTGTTCCAAAAGACTGAGAAAATCATATTAGGGTGGCAGGGTGGTGGTAGGGCAGGCAACATGCCTGCAGGGGGTTGTTGCCTCCTTCTAGTAGAAGCTGGTAAATAGGGTGTAGGATCATTCTGTTAGTCGTAGCTGAAAAAATAGGGTGTCATAGCATCCTTTCAGTAGCATCTGATAAACCAGGGGGTCATAGCCTCCTTCCAATGGTAGCTGGTAAATAGGGTGTTGTAGCATCCTTTCAGTAGCAGATGATAAGCTAGGGGGTTGTAGCCTCCTTCCAGTAGTTGTTGGTAAATAGGGTGCAATACCATCCTTGTCTGTAGCAGTAGGAAAAACTATTTGTAAATAACAATTTTTGCAGTAATAGGACGTATTGGTGGTTTACCCTATTGGGATTCCACGTTAATTTGTTTTGTGTATTCTTGTTGTTATGTGTATTTAATGATATATTTAAAAAGTGGTTAAATTAGTAAAATGATAACAATACTGATTCACCCCCCCTCTCAGGTATTGACCAATAAACCAACAATTCGTATCAGAGCAGGTTCCTTCACTATAGTTTAACCACTGGAAGGAATATCCCATTAAAACCACTATGGATCAACAAGAAGAGATTTACACAGTAAATGGATCTCCAATACTTAGAAAAGAAGAATACATATTTTGGAGTACAAGAAAGAAAAATTATCTGAAGGCATTGGTACATGATGTATGGAATTCAATGATCACTAATTACTTCCCACCAAAGAGGATAAGGACTCCAGCTCAAAAGAAATCCAAGAAAAGTAACTCAATGGCAATGGCTTCAATCCTTGATGGATTACCTGATGATGTCAAAGAGAAGATAGGTGAATGTAACTCTGCAAAGGAACTTTGGGACAAGATAAAATACCTCTACTCAGTTGAGCAAAGAGCAGAAGGAAGACTTGCTATTCTTGACGATGTTAGTGAAGATGAAGAAAATTTATTTATAGGGACAAAAAAATCAGATGAGGAATCATAAGTGGACATAGAATCCCAATACATGGCTGTGGTAGATGAAATTGAAAAATGTAGGAAAAAGAACAAAGTCTTGAAAGAAAAATTGTCAAAATATCAATAAGAGAAGAATTAAAAAGAAGAGGAAGTCAAAACCCTCCAAGAAGAGCTACACAATTCAATAAAACAAGTGTTGGCTAGTATGGAAGAGGTCGAGAGCTTAAAACAAGAAGTTTTTGAATTCAAGGAAGAAGTAAAGAAGCTAAAATATCGACTGAATGTTAGTGAGAAGTTCAAGGAAAAAAATGAATCTCTTAATAAAGTCCTCAACTTACAAAGGTCCCTAGGGATAAAATAGGTCTTGGATATAATCATAAAGGATCAAGCTCCATCATTTATGAAAATGTTGAAAATGTTAAATGTCAACATGATGCCTTCAAAGATACACCCAGAACACAGAAGAATCACAAGGAAGTTAAGTCCAGTTATCATAATTCTGGTCATCCTCCCAAGACGAAAAATTTCAGAAGACATGCAAAAAAAAAAGAGTCATTACAAGTAGAAAAACCATAGATTCTCCAAACATACATTCTATGGATATTGTCATTGCTGTCACAAGTTTGGTCACAAGGCCGATGATTGTAGAATCAAAGAAGAAGATGAAGGGATAATAAGGAAATAATACACCGACATATCTAATGGAAAAAGACTTATTTGTTTCATATGTCATAGTATTGGACACTTTGCAAAAGATTGGAAGAATAGTACATGCAGATCTTCCCAGGAAACTTAGAAAAAGGCATGGAAGGTGAAAACTAAGGAACGAAGAAATTAAAAACTAGTAAGCAGAGTGCCTCTTGGAAATATATCGAGAAGAGAGGAATACTCCAAAGATATAGAAGAAATAAATGTTTCAAACATCAGTGAGGTATCCAAAGATGACGATGAACATAATTATGCCATAGATAAAAAGCGCATCCATTATAAGGAAGAAAAAGATGGAGATGTAAAAAGATACACCGATAAAAATGAAGGTGATGAAGAAGGATGTAGTGATGATTGTGGGATCCTTTCCTAAAAAGATATCTCATGATTTAAAGAAAACCTTGAAAATAACATTAGAAAGGATCATATATTCAAGGGGAGTTAAAGTCAGGAAATTCCAATTGGTATCTAAGAAAAATTCAATTGGTATCTAATGTTGAAGTATATTGAAATCTATCTTCTTCAAAGATGATGGGTGATCAAGGTTGGTGTATGGGTGACATAAGAGATGAGTTATGTGAAGTTCATGGAATTAAGAGACAAATTTCAGCTGCAAAAACTCCTCAGCAGAATGGGGTTGTTGAAAGGAAAAACAGAACAGTCTAAGAAGCTGCTAGAACAATTCTTAATGAAGCAAAACTGCCAGATTCATTTTGGAGAGAAGATGTATACACAACTGTATACATACTTAACATAGGGAAACTTAGAGTGAATAATGATAAGACCCCCTATGAATTGTGGTATGGAAGACCAACCTCAGTCAAATATTTTAAAGTGTTTTCTAGTAACTGTTACATCAAAAGAAGCGAGGATGAACTTGGAAAGTTTGACTCTAGGAGTAATGAAGGAATGTTTCTACGATACTCATCCACTAGAAAGGAATATAGGTGTTACAATAAAAGGTTACATAAAATTGTAGAAAGTACTGATGTAAAAGTAGATGATGTAAAACCAAGGAGAGAGAAAAATATTGACAGTATTGAAAATACATGTGACGATGAAATAAAATACTTGCAAAAGGATGAAAGCATTGATAACAAAGAAGAATACAAAGAGAAGGAAGATACAAAGGAAGATGAAGAAGAATTCCCTAGACCTGACACTAAAACTCCTTATAGAAGGATACAAAAGAATCATCCGGAGTCACAGATAATGGGTTATAAAAATGCTGGAGTCATAACAAGAAGACAACTACCAGGTGTTGAACAAGCCCTACTCTCAATAGTTGAACCCAAGAAATTTACAGAATCCAACAAAAGTGTTGAATGGGTGAAATCCATGAATGAAGAACTAGATCAGATTGAGAAAAATGAGACCTGGGAACTTGTCCTGAGACCTGAAGATAAGAACATTGTAGGAACCAAATGGATTTTCAAAAAAAAGTTCAATCAAGATGGACAAGTAATAAGGAACAAAGCAATATTGGTGTGTAAGGGGTATGCCCAAATGGAAGGTATTGACTTTGAAGAAACTTATGCTCATGTAGCATGACTTGAAGCAATAAGAATGTTTTTGGCACTGTCATGCCATGCAAATTTCAAATTATACCAAATGGATGTCAAGTCTGCATTCCTGAAAGGAAAACTAGAAGAAGAAGTATATATTAAATAACCTGAAGGGCTTCTCTTGTCAGAATACAAATATTATGTCTGTAAAATGAAGAAGGAAATCTATGGTATTAAACAAGTTCCAAGAGTGTGGCTTTCAAGACTAGACGGTTACTTTAAGTAGACAAAGGAATTTTCATCTCTCAAACTAAGTACATCAAAAATATGTTGAAAATTTTTAAAATGAAATATTCCAAGACTGTTGGTACTCCTATGGTCACTGGTTGCAAGTTAAGTAAGGATGATGAATATCTGGAAGTAGATCATACCATGTTTAGATCCATGATTGACAGTCTTCTATATGTGACAGCCATAAGAATAGATGTGATGCAAGCTGTTGGATTGGTGGCTAGATTCCAGTTAGCTCCCAAAGAAATACATGTAACAACAGTAAAAAGGATTTTCAAATATCTAAAAGGCACCATGGAGTATGGTTTATGGTATCCAAAAGGACAAGAATTTACCTTGAAAGCATTTACTGATGCAGATTGGGAAGGAAGTGTTGATGATCGAAAAAGTACTAGTGGAGCGGCATTCTTTCTAGGAAATTATTTAGTATCATGGTCAAGTAAAAAACAATCCTCTGTTTCACTCTCTACAACAGAAGCATAATATATTGCTGCTGCATCATGCTGCACTCCAGTTATTTGGATGAAACAAACCCTAGAAGATCTACTTGTAAAATATGAACATCCAATAGTGATCAACTATGATAACACTAGTGCTATAAATATGTCTAAAAATACTATCATGCATTCTAAGACAAAACATATACCAATCAAGTATCACTATCTAAGAGAACATGTATCTCAAAAAGCTGTCAGATTAGAATACATTGACACAAATGAACAGATTGTTGACATTTTCACCAAACGACTACCTAAGGAATCCTTTGAGAATCTTAGACAGAAGATGGGAGTCATTCCTTTACAAAATCACTAAAAGAAGGAAGCACAATCTTAGGGGGAGATATGATGACAGGGGGAGCTGTTAGAAAGAGAGGTGTCTTTGTCATTGGTTTCAAAGGGGGATAATGATTAAAGATCTTTCCATCAATGCCAAAGGGGGAGATTGTTGATTAAATTAGTTGTCATTGATGTCAAAGTAGTTATCGAAATTCAAAGATATGGTGGCAGACTGAAGGTTGCAGGTATCCATAATAACAAAGGAATAAACCTGTTACAGGTTGTAGGTTGTAGGGTGAATGGAAAACGAATAACCCTATAGCAATTTGAATGACTAAGATCGATCATCAAATGTTGTTGCTAAATGAAATAGCACAAAGGTTAAACAAGTACGAAGTGATAATGTTCTGTGAAGGATTAATATTGGACGACAGAGGTTAGTCCCGCCATAGATCCAGCGGCTGAGGATTAGTTCCACAAAATATAGGCGGAAGGATGAAGTTCTGCAACAATCAAGGTCCGATGGCTTATATTAGTCCCGCACTAGATCCGACGATTAAGGATTAATTCTGACAGTTAGGTGGAAAATCCAAAGTTCCGTAAAAGATCAAGATCGGACGGCTGAGATTAGTTCTGCTAAAGGAGATCGACGATCTGGAAGAAAAAATGCGGAAAGGGAATTGCGAAAGTAACGTTTAAATATTTTATGAATTCGTAATCCAAAAGATCGAAGGATAGGAAAGGCTCTACAAGAGATTGGCTGCGCGGAAGAAATCTTGTGGAAATAAGTTTGCGGAAAGGAGCTTGTGGAAAGTCTAGATACATTTTGAGGGAATATCGCATCCCGCATCCTGAAATATGGAGATCGACGATCAAGAAGAAGCCTGAAGAAGATCAACGGTGGAAAACTGACTTCTGCGTTCTACAATGTGAAAAGGCAAAAGCAGACAGTCGACATCCCGCATCTTGCATCCCACATCCTGCAATCTAGAGAGTGACGCTCAAGAAGAATCCTGATGAAGATCAACGGTGGGGAATTGTTGAAACATAAAATTGGTGTGGAAATATGATTTAAAAAAGGAAATATGTAGAATAGATCAATGGTCCCAAGATATCGATCAACTGTCTGGATTGTATCTAGTGAAGAAGATAAAGGATGCACCAGAAAACGATAAACATGGCTGCGGAAATGAATTATGAGCTATGGGAATAATGAACTATTGCCTTTTCTGAAGTGATGCAATGGTTGAATGGGTAGATGATGATTGGTTATGTCTATAAATAAACAGTCACGATCCAAAATGAAAGAGCACATCTATGGAGAGTTGCGTTGATATAGAAGGGTATTTAAATAAATGAATGTGTAAAGAATTAAGTGCCTCCATTAGTAAGATTGATAGAGTCCAAAGTGAATAGTTTACAGTTGTTCCAAAAGACTGAGAAAACCAAATCAGGGTGGTAGGGTGGCACTACCTGATAGGCAACAGGCCTATAGGGGGTTGTTGCCTCCTTCCAACAGAAGCTGGTAAATAGGGTGTAGGAGCATCCTGTCAGTCGTAGATGACAAAACAGGGTGTCGCAACATCCTTTTAGTAGCAGATGATAAACCAGGGGGTCGTAGCCTCCTTCCAGTGGTAGCTAGTAAATAGGGTGTTGTAGCATCCTTTCAGTAGCAACTCATAAACCAGGGGGTTGTAGCCTCCTTCCAGTAGTTGCTGGTAAATAGGGTGTAAGACCATCCTTGTCTGTAGCAGTAGACAAAACTATTTGTAAATAAATTTTTTGCAGTAATAGGACATATTGGTGGTTTACCCTATTGGGCTTCCACGTTAAAATTTTGTTTTGTGGATTCTTGTTGTTATTTGTGTTTAATGAAAGATTTAAAAAGTGGTTAAATTATTAAAAAGATGACAATACTGATTCACCCCCCCTCTCAGTATTGACCAATAAACCAACAAATCCCCCAACAGACATTTTGGCCAAATAAATTCAAGGGATCAAGCATTAGGACGGTTTTTGGGTGTAACAGAATGCCCCCAAAGTATGAAGCTAGAGGAACGTGATAGGTGAAATCCATTGCTAGATCTGGTTCCGGTATTAGAGAAAAAAGGGTGGCGAGTAAAGACTTGACACAAGACCAGTTACTGAATATATGACTCAAACATGTCTACAAACCAATATGTAGATTTTTGATAGTTTTTAGCCATCGGTTTTAAGTAAAATTTATATCCCAGTTTATGACATTCTCAGAAAAATAAATTTCTGGAAATAAACAAAATTTTTAGACTTAAAACACTACTGTAAAACAAACTTTTTCAGTGACTGGAAATGAAAATCAGGACATCATTTAATCACACAGAACACTAGTATTTTCAACCAATTGCCCTGGAAAAACCCACTAGGGGAAAACCAGTCAGAGAGAGAGAGTTTTTATTATTTGCTTCAGGAAAAATTAGACATTCATTTACAGTGAAAATCAACTTATCTCAACCAATGCAAATTACCCAGCATACTGTCTCGATTTCTCTGTAAAGATGCTTTGTTTTTTGTGCATAAATCATCTCAAAAAATGTGCAGAAATTATCAACAACCTCCTATTCTCGATTTATGTGCTAGAGATCAATTAATGCAGCCCTTGAAATTCGATCTCAAGATTTAGATCTACCTCCCTATTTGGTTCTCCACAAGAGATTTGAACTCTTGGAACCTCTACAAGACTTCCTCATACTTCTTTCTCTTTAGAAAGTAGATCCAGGTCTTCCTGGAATGGTCATCAATGAATGTCACATAATACTCATATCCCTTCAGGGACACAGAAGACATGGGTCCACATAAATCTGAATGTATCAAGTTAAGAGTACCATCTGACCTGCTATCACTACTTTAAAAAGTAGTCTTGGTGTACTTTCCCAAAGCACACCCCCTGCACACATTGCCCTGCCTTGTGCTGAACTTTGGTAAACCTGTCACCATGTGCCTCAACAACCCCAAGGATGTATGATCTAAGTGAGCCATCCTCCTATGCTGAAGCTCACAAAACTCACTGCCACTGCTATATGCCAAGGCATGGTGCGGATAAAACATGATCCTATAAAGTTTCCCACATCTCGCTCCAATGGCAACTGAAGCAGATGGTCCTGCTGTGTCAGGAAACATATGCACATGTCGATCTAGGAAAGACACCCCAAGACCTTGATCCTCAATCATGGAAAATGACACTAGGTTCTTCTTCATCCCAGGTACATACAATACATCCCACAATACCATGGGACTCATGGAATCCCTCTGAAATGTAATGGTCCCATGTCCAAATTCACTGACTATTGAGTCATCTCCCAACACAACCTCCACATCTGTCTCTGCTTGTGAAATCTCAGAGAACATCTCACGGGCACCTGTCATATGACACGAGGCTCTGCTATCTATGTACCGAGTGTTGGAAGTAGATGCATTGAAAGAATGGTCTGTCACACAAGAAGTCTCACTCTGGCTGTCAACATATGCACTGGTGAGAATGGATGATCTCTCTCTCTCAATATGCCCAGTGCATAGTGAAAACTCACTTTGAAATCGTGCTGCAAAATCATCGATCTCAGCTGAAGCAGTTGTCTGCTGCTTCTTGTTGTTGTTGTTTGGAAACATAGTAGAATAGTGTCCCATATTGTGACATTCAAAGCACTTCACAGTGATCATATCCTTCTTCTGCCCATCCTGCTGTTACTTGGCCCCACCCTTCTTGCTCTTCTTCTTACCTTTCACTGTCAATGCCACATCCTCCTCATCCCCTCTACTAGTTGAGCCACTGCACTGAAAGAAACCCCTCTGAGTCTCCTCCTGAACAAATTCATCACATACTCTATCCCAATATGGTAATTTCTCTTTGGCCACCAACACCTGAAAAAACAAAACCCAAGGTGCAGTCACCCCATTCAGGGTTGTCCGCACTAACTCAGAAGCATCAATGGCCACCTGAACAGCTACAAGCTCATCTCTCACCTGAGAGAGACTATTAAGATAAGTCATACATGCCTCTCCTTTGACCATCTTGACGTTCTTCAACTTCTCTCTAAGCACCATCTTCCTGTTTTCATTAGTATTTGCAAACAAACTAGTCGAAGCAATCCACATTTCATGCGCATGATCCTTCACTGAAATGTGAGGAATAACATGGTCTTTAAGAACATCTAATATTATCCTCATGGATTTAATATCCTTCTTATTAAAGGCTGCAAGTAATACTGCATCAGCAGAAGTGGGAATAGTAAATATATTTGCTGTAGTGTTTCTAACTACTTCCTCCCACAACTCATTCTCCTTCAGCACAAGTAAAATCTGGGATTTCCATGAGACAAAGTTCGCTGCCCCATCCAACCATTCCTCAGTTCTCAACCCCATGGAAGTCATTTTTCTCAAAGAAAAAGATTCAACAAGATGTACTACTCTGACAAATGATTTTTCTGAATTCTGGAAATGACTATTTCACTGCTAAAATTTAATTTGCTGCCACAACCCGCTCTAATACCATGTAGATTTTTGATAGTTTTTAGCCACTGGTTTTAAGTAAAATTTATATCACAGTTGATGACATTCTCAGAAAAATAAATTTTTGGAAATAAACAAAATTTTTAGACTTAAAACATTGCTGTAAAACAAAAATTTTTAGTGACAAGAAATGAAAATCAACACGCCATTTAATCACACAGAACACTAGTATTTTCAGCCAATGGCCCTGGAAAAACCCACTAGGGGAAAACCAGTCAGAGAGAGAGAGAGATTTTTTATTATTTGCTTAAGGAAATATCAGACATTCATTTACAATCAAAATTAACTTATCTCAAACAACACAAATCACCCAACAGACTGTCTCGATTTCTGTGCAAAGCTTCCTCATTTTCCATGCATAAATCTTCTCGAAAAATGTGCAGAAATTATCAGCAACCTCTTGTTCTTGATTTCTGTGCCAGATAGCAATTAATGCAGCCCTCAAAATCTGTGCCAAAATAGTCACAGACTATATAGTATGGACTGCATTAAATGCAGCCATACAGACTCGAAAAATGTGCCACAAAACCTGTTTGTATTTCTCAGGAAATTTGCCAAATTTCTTCCTCGAAATCTATGCCTAATTTTCTAGAAAATCGTGCCCCAAAACTAAACTATACGGAATTCGTACTTCTTCCTGGAAAATTGTTTCTACAATAAATGAAACCATACCCTTTCTGGAAATGTGTGCCAGCAATAAATGCTAACCATACTACCTCAGTTTCAGTGTAATAGTAAAAGTGGATCCTTGATATTCATGCCCACTGGAATACTCTTCAGCAATCTACCTCGATATGCCTACGCTTCTTTCCTCAACTCTCTCCTATTCACTCTTCTCCACAAGAATGAAAATGTTTTTGCGTTTGCCTTGCTTTTTGGTCTCAACCCTAGGTAGGTGAAGATATCTTAATCCAATGGATGGGAATGAATTAGATCAATGGTGGAAATTAAATGCACACTTTTTTATTTCTAAAAATTTAATTTCCCTCACCCACTTAAATTTTTCAAAAAGTGACTTTAGACAATAAAGTCATATTAATTGTCACTTAAGTCATTTAATACAAGGTTCACTTTATTTCCCTTCACTAGGTGACTAAAGGCTAAAGTCACCTAGGGGAACACTTCCCTAGGTACAAAACTNGGCGTTCTGCACCACTCCCAACTTGTCTCTGAAGAAGACAAACTTTCCCCTCCCCAAAGACTCGTCAGAATGTATGCTACCTGCTCATCTGTGGAAATTTATTGAAGCATCACTGCCCCTCTCTGAACATAGTCTCGGATGAAATGATACCTGATCTTAATGTGCTTTGACCTGTCATGGAAAACCGGATTCTCAGAGAGCTGTTTGAAACTCTTACTGTCACAGTAAATCACCGTAGGCCTAAGCTCCTGACCAAATAGATTCATTAGCAACTTGCGAAGCCACAAGGCCTCACAACTGGCCAAACTGGCTGCCATGTACTCATCCTCTGTAGTAATCAATGCAACGAACTTCTGCTTCCAATTGAACCATGATACTATTGCCGATCCCAAACTGAAACAACATCCGAAAGTGCTCTTTCGGTCTGCCACACTGCCTGCCCAATCTAAATCTGTATAGCCAACCAATCTGATCCCCTCTGACCTCCTGTACTCCAAACCAATATCCACTGTCCCTGAAAGATAGCATAACACATGTTTTGCAGTGACCCAATGCACACTCCTAGGCTCAACCATGAACTGGCTAAGAGTGTTCACTGCAAAATACAAATCTGGCCGAGTGTTGACCAGATACATCAATGACCCAATAAGTTGACAGTATAAAGTAGGATCCACCAACTCTCCCTCAAAAGCATGAATCTTCTTCCAGTTGGTGATCATAGGTGTCGACATAGGCCTGCAATCCTCCATCTTGAATCTCCTCAAAATATCAACAACATACTTTCCCTACCCCAGGAAAATATGTCCAGGCTCCTCCCAAACCTCCAATCCCAAAAAATAATGCATCACCCCAATATCAGTCATCTCATACTCTGTTGCAAGATCCTTCTTGCAAGATGCAATCGGTCTCTCTCTCCCCGTGATAAACAAGTCATCAACATATAGCAGCAGAACAAGTGGATAATCTCCAACCATGATGAAATAGAGATTCAGATCTACTTCACTCTTATAAAACCCCATACTCAGCAAGTAAGAATCAATCCTAGAGTACCAAGCTCTTGGAGCTTACTTCAGCCCATAAAGGGCCATCTTTAGCCTGCATACATGTGTCTCTTTGTCATGTATCTTAAATCCCTGAGCCTACTCAATGTAAATATCCTCTTGTATGATCCCATTGAGAAATGCGATCTTCACATCCATTTGATGGATCTTCCAACCCATTTCAACTGCAATGGAGATCAAGATCATGATAGAATTATATCGAGCAACCGGCACAAAAGTATCATCATAATCAATGCCCTCAACCTATGAAAACCCATGTGCTACAAACCTAGATTTGTACTTATCCACTCCCATCTGTCAAATGCTTTAGCTTGTAAAGCCAACGAGAAGTCACCACTGACTTCCCCTCTGGTCTCAGAACAATCTTCCATACATCATTCTTCATGATGGAATGGTACTCATGCATCATGGCATCTCTCCATACCGAATGCTGGGAGGCCTCCTCAAAAGTAGAAGGCTCAAAATCTCATGTACAGGCCACTAACACCATTCCCAATCTCTCAGGCATCTTGATGGATCTCACCTCATCCCTAGGTGTCCCAGCCTTTAAGACATCCTTCAAGGTCTCCGGAATCCACTTAGGCTTCTTCTTCCTTGAAGGTTCTTCCCACACTATCCTGTTCTCATCTGAAGAACTACCAGAGCTAGAAACCTCAGTCATTTGTGAACCTGAAGCTGGTGTGCCAACACTAGGTGTACCCCATAATCCTGATCCTAATCTCGATTCCTTGTAAGGTGTACCTGTAATAGTAGACCCATCACTTGTCCCAGAAGACCCTGCTGGCCTAACCACTGAACATGGTGAACCTGTTCCAACACTCTGTGGTCCTATAACCTCAGAAACCTGTGATCCCAACTGCTGCGTAGATGGAACCTGTGCCACAACCTGAGGTGCAGGGACCTGCTGCTCTCCCTACTCTGACTCTCTCGACTTCTTGAAGGCCCACTACTCCTCAAACTTCACATCCCTTCTCATCACCACTTTCCTCTAAGAGGGAAGGTAAATACGGAAGGACTTCGCGTTCTCATCATAACCCACAAAGATGCCCTTCTCTGCAGTGGGCTCCAACTTTGTCCTCTTCTCTGAAGGGACATGAGAGTAATTCATATTACCAAATATACGAAAATGGACAACTTCAGGCTTCTTTCTTGAAAAGCACTGCTCAGGTGTCATTTTCCCCATTGCATGATGGGGAATCCTGTTCTGAAGGTATACATCCGTGCTACAAGCCTCAACACAAAGAATTAAAGGAAGTGACTGGTCATGTAGCATAGCTCAGGATTCTCCAATAGTGGACCGGTTCTTCCTCTCTTCTACTCCATTCTACTTTGGATTATACAGAACTGTCAACTGTCTCCTAATACCCTCCTGTCTGCAAAATCCATCAAACTCCTTGGAGGTATATTCACCCCCATTATCCGATCTCAAGACTCAGATCTTCCTCCCTGTTTGGTTCTCCACAAGAGCTTTGAACTCTTGGAACCTCTACAAGACTTCCTTAGACTTCTTCCTCTTCAGAAAGTAGATCCAGGTCTCCCTGGAATGGTCATCAATGAATTTCACATAATACTCGTATCCCTTCAAGGATGCAGAAGACATAGGTCTGCATAATTCTGAATGTATCAAGTCAAGAGTACTAGTTGACCTGCTATCACTGCTCAGAAAAGCAGTCTTGGTGTATTTTCCCAAAGCACACCCATTGCACACATCTCTCTGCCCCATGCTGAACTCTAGTAAAACTGTCACCATGTGCCTCAACAAACCCAAGGCTGGATGATGTAAGTGAGCCATCCTCCTATGTTGAATCTCACACAACTCACTGCCATTGCTATGTGCCAAGGAATCCTGTGGCTGAAACAAGAGCCTATACAGTTTCCCACATCTTGCTCCAATGGAAACTGAAACAGATGGTCTTGCAGTCTTGGGAAACATATGCACGTGTCCATTTAGGAAAGACACCCCAAGACCCTGATCCTCGATCATGGAAACTGACATTAGGTTCTTCTTCATCCCAGGTACATACAATACATCTCGCAATACCATGGGACTCTTGGACTCCCTCTGAAATGTAATGGTCCCATGTCCAACTGCACTGACTACTGAGTCATTTCCCAACACAACCTCCACATCTGTCTCTACCTATGAAAGCTCGAAGAACATCTCACGAGAACCTATCATATGACTCGAGGCTCCACTATCTATGTACCAAGTTCTAGAAGTAGATGCACAAAAAGAATGGTCTGTCACACAGGAAAACTCCCTCTGACTGACAACATACACATTGGTGAGAATGGATGCTCTCTCTCTCTCAATATGCCTAATGCATAGTGAAAAATCACTTTGAAATTGTGCTGCAAAATCATCAATCTCAGCTGAAGCGGGTGTCTTCTGCTTCTTCTTCTTCTTGTTCAGACACGTAGTAGCATAATGTCCCATCTTGTGACATGCAAAGCACTTCACAATGCTCATATCCTTCTTCTACCCATCCTGCTGCTACTTGGCCCCACCCTTATTGGGACCCTTCTTTCTCTTCTTCTTCCCTTTCGCTGTCAATGCTAGATCCTCTTCATCCTCTCTACTAGTTGAGCCACTGCACTATAAGAAACCCCTCAGAGTCTCCTCCTGAACAAAGTCATCACATACTTTATCCCAAGATGCTAAGTTATCTTTGGCCACAGACCCCTGAACAAACATAGCCCAAGGTGTAGTCAGCCCATTCAATGTTGTTTGCACTAACTCAGAAGCATCGATGACCACCCCAAAAGCTGCAAGCTCATCTCTCACCTGATATATCCGAGTAAGATAAGTCATACATGCCTCTCCCTTTGACCATCTTGACGTTCTTATGCTTCTCTCTAAGCACGTCTTCTTGTTTTCATCTGAGTACTTGCAAAAAAACTGGTCAAAGCAGTCCACATTTCATGTGCATGATCCTTTGCTGAAATGTGAGGAATAACATGGTCTTTAACAACATCTAAGATTATCCTCATGGATTTAATATCCTTCTTATTAAAGGCTGGAAGTAATACTGCATCAGTAGAAGCAAGAATAGTAATGAGATTTGCTGTAATGTTTCTAACTACTTCCTCCCACAACTCATTCTCCTTCAGAACAAGCAAAATCCGGGCTTTCCATGAGATAAAGTTCGCTACCCCATCCAACCTATCCTCGGTTCTCAACCCCATGGAAGTCATTTTTCTCAAAGAAAAAGATTCAACAAAATGTAGTACTATGACAAATGTTTTTCTGAATTCTGGAAATGAATGTTTCACTGCTAAAATTTATTTTCTGCCACAACCCACTCTGATACCATGTAGATTTTTGATAGTTTTCAGCCACCAGTTTTAAGTAAAATTTATACCACAGCTTATGACATTCTCAGAAAAATAAAGTTCTGGAAATAAACAAAAATTTTCAGACTTAAAACACTGCTTTAAAACAAACTTTTTTAGTGACAGGAAAAGAAAATCAACATGCCATTTAATCACACAGAACACTAGTATTTTCGACCAATGGACCTGGAAAAACCCACTAAGGGAAAACCAGTTAGAGAGAGAGAGAGAGAGTTTTTATTATTTGTTTCAAGAAAAATTAGACATTCATTTACAGTCAAAATCAACTTATCTCAACCAACGCAAATCACCCAACATACTGTCTCGATTTCTGTGCAAAGCTGCCTCGTTTTTTGTGCATAAATATTCTCAAAAAATGTGTAGAAATTATCAGCAACCTCCTGTTCTCAATTTTTGTGCCAGATTTCAATTAATGCAACCTTTGAAATATTTTCCAAAACAGTCATAGACCATATAGTATGGACTACATTAAATGCAGTCGTATAGCCTTGAAAAACGTGCCACAAAACCTGTCTGTATTTCTCAAGAAATCTGCCAGATTTCTTCCTAAAAAATGTGTCTGATTTTCTAGAAAATCATGCCCAAAAACGTAACTGTACGGAATCCGTGCTTCTTCCTAGAAAATCATGTCTGCAATAAAATCAACTTTACCCTTTCTAGAAATGCGTGCCAACAATAAATGCTAACCATACTACCTTAGTTTCAGTGCAATAGTAAAGTGGATCCTTGATATTCGTGCCCATTGGAATACTCTTCACTAAGCTACCTCGATGTGCATGCCCTTCTCTCCTCAGCTCTCTGCTGTTCACTCTTCTCCACAAGAATGAAAATGTTTTTGCCTTTGCGTTGCTTTTTGGTCTCAACCATAGGTTGGTGAAGAGATCTTAATCCAATGGTGGAAATTAAATGCACACTTTTTATTTCTAAAAATTTAATTTCATCCACCCACTTAAATTTTCCAAAAAGTGACTTTAGACAATAAAGTCATATTAAATGTCACTTAAGTCATTTAATACAAGGTTCACTTTATTTCCCTTCACTAGGTGACTAAAGGNCAACTAACACAATACAATGCAGATCCATGTATATTGACCATGCCATGGCTACTGACAATACACTGTAGATCCATGATCAACAAGACTCAAATCAGAACATGGATACAGAACATACAAAGTAGATCCATGTAATCCCGACTCAAAACTGGACATAGTCACCAGGCGTACAATTAGGATCCATGTCATGACTTCAAACAATACTCCATGACAACCTAAATATAGGCACATATTCAAGTGAATACCTAACCATTCAGGGTATTCTTTCCAATACGAAATGATACAATTCTATCCATGTGAATAAATGTCTTGATGTCGAACATGGTAGAAACCACTTGATTACCAGTCATTGATGTATACCATTGACAAGCACAAGGGATATCATCATTGATGTCAATTATTCCCAAGGTATCCAAGTAAATTCCTCTGATAGTGAATATAGGACTTGAATTCGAACATTCAGCGAAATCTTCCAATCAGAGGCCATTGATAAAAAATAACATACAAATAGTAGAATAGCAAAGTTTTTTCAACATTGTGTTTTTACTATTGGCATTTGGGTAAAACTTATGCTTAAGAGAGGATTTTGTGGTGGATATTTTGGGAGCTACGGGGCTCCTTTTCAGCTTGTTTTTGGTGTTTTAGGGAGGATTTTCTAAGGGAAGGGAACATGCAGACTGATGCTCTTTTCCATTTTGGGAGGTGTGTTGTTGCACCCCTCAAAGGTGCTCTGTTACTTATCCAAAAGAGCATCGTCATTCTATTCTCTTGGGGAAAGAACGTCGACGGCGAGGCAATCCTAAAAACTAAAATACAAGCAATTTTTTTCAACTTTTCCTCTTGATCTGGAGTCTAATGGGTGCGGTATGGGTGTTTGATAGGTATTTGAATCACAAGATGGTGATTTGGAAAGAAGAATATCATGATATTGATGATGCCCAAGCAATGAATGATCCCATGACTGTGAGATACTTGAGGGAATGTGGGATCCTGAAATACTTCAGGGTCCCAGGAATGAGGGCCCATGTGCGGTTACTAGAATATCTTATCCAAATTTGGGATCCTAACCAACAACATTTTTAGGTCGGGGCACATGTGTTGACTATTGATGTTGAGGACATCTATTTCCGGTTTGTACAATCCCGGAGCGGGTGTTGAGTGGTACTTACATGTCCCAGGGGTGGAGAGATTTTTGTGGATGATCTTATAGACAAATACTATGTGGTCGAGACTAGGTCCCATGGAGGGAAGATCCCTATAAAATATATCATAGATAGAACTCTGAGGACCGTGGACTTCATGATAGAGAAAGTATCGGGAAACAAGGTTTCCCACAAGACCACTCATGCACATATGTTGTATGTGGTGGAGTTTATGGATCCCACTGTATTCAATTGGAGTGAGGGGTTGTTGGTAAGCCTTAAGGACCAACTGACCAAGTGTTGGAGGGGTGAACTAGAGCAATTCGAATACGGGGAAGTAGTGGTGTCCTTCTTCTTAGAGTGGGTGCCATTGATGAAACCAAAGGTGCATTTGAATAGGTTGGATGTTGAGGATCCTAGGATGTTGAGATGGGTCAAGGCCATGGATCGAAATGGAGGTGGTGGAGGGCCCACTGTCACATATGGTGCAATATTTTTTCGTTGGCTACGAGACCAACTATTAATGGTTGAGGACTAAATCTATGTAGGAGAGGAATTCAGGGGTGACCCTGATCTCCCATTACTTGAGGGCGGTCAGTGGGATGAATAAGGTGATAAAAATACCATTCCATGTGTTTTTATCTTATGTTATATTTAGTTTATTTTCATTTTAAGAAATATTGAGACATACAATGTTGTTGTGCAGACATAGGACCTTCCCATCTAGTAGGATACTCACCCATAGAGAGGATAAGAGCAGTAATGAAGATGGTAGTTAGGAATGTGGAGGTTGAAGAATAGGTTCAAGATATTTAGGACAACCTTCAACGGATGACTGTGGGAATTCCCGACATTTCCATTGATGATATTCCTAGGTGCTATTAGCGCCATACTGTATGAGTGTCTGGATGCTTTGGGAGGCTACTCCATTGAGTGGACCATGCTGTGATGTGCTACCATGAGAACAAGGATTAGTCTAGAGTGGTTTCCTAATTTTTGTATTGTATTTATATTGGAAGCTTCGAAGCTTCATATTTTTCCCTTTTATGTGCACTACAGACTTGATAGCTTCAGATTTTGGGTGGACTTAAAGCTTATGGCTTCAGTTTGTATCTTAGTATCAGTTTATATATAAAACATTTTATTTACAGATGTGTGTGTGTGTGTGTGTGTGATGTGTTATGTGTATGAATTGCTACTTATGCGTTTATGTGATTTTATGCATATAATAAAAACCTAAAATGAACTTCAAATATGAGCAAGATACCAATCCAAAACATAATTAGCTAGTGAATAAGCTACTATGTTTAAATGTCTTGAGATGTGATGGTAGGAAACATGTTCAAAATACCTCTCCAGAAGACGAACTCTTCGGAACGTACGAAGAAGTACGAGTTTCTAGATGGTGTAGAATCGATTTAACTAATGAACAACTAACTCATAATCTAAGGAAACCATAATATAACTCACATCACTAGAAAGCACTTCAGTCAACAAACCAATCACTACATGGTACTCTGAAATATTGTTTGTAGCGGGACCCAAACAAGTTCCTATTGTGCTCACCAGATCACCGGCAGGGGAGTACAATACCCATGTTGCTGATGTGAGATTCAATTTGTAACGAATATCACCATACACAAATATGAAATAAGTGGTCATCTATCCATTTTAAACATTACACTACATATAAGCAAGCTTACATAAGACACATCTTACATTCACACCAAAATCACACTTCAAAATACACATAGTACTCTATAAACACTATATACATAAAAACTATGCTAGATGAACTAGGCATAGTATTTCTTGAGGTAGAGCTCATTCTGGGGCTCTCCCATGGGTATTCCATCACAATCAACAAAATAATAAGATCTTTCTCTAAGACATGACTAACAATGTAGGGCCCATGCCACATGGATTCCAAATTTCCACACCCCAACTTATCATGTTTATGGTCATACATTAAGACCCGGTCACGTTTGTTTAAGAGCCTAGGTTAAATGGATCTGTCATACAGAGATTTAATTCATCGTTTATTCACTTAATTTTCCAAAGTGGCATCTCGATGAGTCTTATCGATCTTGTTCAAGTATAAGAGTCATTCTTCCTCTAGCGTGGTATTTGGTAGCAATTCCACAACAAGCTTTAGAGAAGGAATTTCACATTCTATTGGGAGAGTAGTCTCTAGCCCATACACCAAATTGAAAGGTGTGAATCCAGTGGATATCTTAATGGTAGTCCTATAGGCTCATAATGTGGAAAATAGTTGTAAATTCCAACTAGATTTGGCTCGTCCCACCATCCATTGAAGCATGGTTTTCAACACTTTGTTGATGAATTCAACTTGGACATTGGATTGCGAGTAGTAGGGTGTGGAATTATCATGACGAAAAACCAATTTAGCACTCAGTTCTGACATCATTTTATTTTGAAAATGTGAACCATGCTTGATTACAATATATTGAGTGACTCTAAATCTAGCGATGATGTGATTGAAAAGAAATAGGGCATCAGTTTTCTCGTCTTCTCTGTATGTAGGAATAACCTCATCCCACTTTGTAAAGTAATTCACAACTACAATGATGTAACCATGCTCCATGACTTAGGTAGGATTACAGTGCATGAAATATGGGCAGTAGCCATCCCAGAAAGATGATCGCCACAAGATCCAGAGTGGCTATCATTTAAAACCACTTCAACCTCCTCGTGATTTAAGCAGCATCGCAAGATTGCATCAACGCCATGACAATACAATGTATCGTTAATGATAAGATAGTACTTAGTGTGATGACAAATATGATGACATTCATATCGAATTGCGACAGGATGGAAGCATTGAGTCTGGATATAGATAGTCAAGTCTCCATATTAGGGGTCATACATACTAATGATGAATAGTGATTCATTTGGAAATGAATCAAAGGGTTGCATATCCTTAGTAATATGAGGAAGGTCACACATAAGGTCCACATATATGAGGGACTTCTTAGAAATAGAGTTTGAAAATTCTAACTCAAATTCCTAGAGTATAACAATCTAGCGAGAGTATTTTGACCCAAGCACTTGACAGGTCAAGATGTAATACACGGGGTTGGAATCTGCATATACTGTGGTTGTACGAATTAAGATGTAGTGATGAAATTTCTGGACCATGATGACTGTGACCAGATCTAACTTCTCCAAATGTGAATAATGGGTTTCAAAGTCTAGAAGACTCTTACTAAGGTAGTAAATCACATGTTCATGGTCATGTTCATTTGTTTGAACTAGTACCATGTTGATGGTGGATAATGATACAACCACGTACAAGGAGTAATCCCTGGTATAATCAGGTGGTTGTAGGACTGGTGCATATGTAATGGCATATTTTAGAGTGTTGAATGCATGTTGTGCAAGGTCATCCCAAGCAAAGGGTGTGTCCTTTTTTAATAGACGCATGAAACCATGGGTATTTTCCGCCTACTTATAGATGTACCGACACAAAATTTTTTACTTCCCTTGCAATATTTGAAGTTTAGTAACATTTGTAGGTGAGGGTAGGGACAAGATGGCTTCAATTTTTAGTGGGTCTATATGAATTCCATCCTTGGAAACAATGAATCCAAGCAGTCTGCCAGTATCGACACAAAAAAAACACTTACGTGGATTCAATTGTATGATGTAATGGTGACACCTGAGAAAAATGAATCTCATATGGTCAACATGATGATCTAGCTACTGCAAGTGAGTAGGAAAATCATCAAGGTAAGGTTCCACGATGTGTTTGATGTCATGCAAAGTGTAAGACATGGCGCGTTGGAAGGTAGTGCCAACATTATTTAAGCCAAAATGTAAATCCTTATAGGTGAAGGTCCCCCATGGGAAAATGAAGGTCATTTTATGTTGATAAGATGAGAGTATCTCTATCTAATTATAGCCAGAAAATCCATCCATGAATGAAAAGATGACGCTTCTGGCATAGTAATTGATGATTTGATCGATGTAAGGAGTAAGGAAATTGTCTTTAGGATAAGCCCTATTAAGTTCTTGAAAATCGATACAAACCCTAATTTTTCCCTATTTTTTGTTCATGGGGATGATATTAGACAACAATTTTGTCAAAGGCAGGGATAATTTTAGGGGAAAAATTTATCCCATGGGATATTTTTAGGGGGTTTTCTCCAAAAAAAGATTCGCCATTTTGCAATTTTTGAAGCCCTGTTTCGCCCAATTTTGATGGGGTAAACTTTTTTCACCCTAAAAATCGCCAATTTATTATATAAATGATATAAAATCCTTGGAAATTAAAATGTTTTTTTGAAAAATATCACTGAACATTTTATAGTTGGTATTTTAAGAATTGGTAAGATTCACCAACATTTATACACTTTTAAATAAGTATGGTTCCTTAAAATCATCCCTGGTCAAAGGTACGGGGTAAATGAACCCATCCTTAAGAAGTTTCTCAATTTATTGCTTAATGGCTGCTTCTTTCCATGGATGAACTTGGCATAAGTTTTGACGAACCAGTTTGGCGTCAGGGTAAGTCCTACTCTACTAAACCACGATCCAAGGATCTATCGCTGGAATTTCCTCATATGTACAAGAAAAAATGTCTCTAAATTCCTTGAAGAGGGTCGTATAAGAATTAAGTTATGAAGAGGAAGAATTTTGGCCTACGTGGATATTTTCTACAACTTTGGGCTTCACTTATATATTGACCGAAATGCTATTAGTAATGTTATTCAGATTACCCTTGGAATCACCATTATGGATGAGTACCAGTGACTAAGTAATGGTTACAATATCAGATGAAACCATTGTTTCAAAATGGTCTTCTACCATATGGTAATCAGGAAGCAAAGAGGATGAATGGTGATGATATTTCCAAGGCATCTCTTTTCAATACATGACTTCCATGATGGAATCATAAGACAAAAGAGTTTGCAAAATATAATCTAGAGATGGGGGAATCTAACCAATATGATAGGTGATAAGGCTCGGATGCCACCAAAAAATGATCATTGATGGTGGGGTCAATCGTGGATTGGATAGCCTGATAAGTTTCTTTAAAATGACCCAATGATGTCGAATCATCGATTGATTTTCCTTTATCTAGGTTGTCGTAGCTCAAGGATGAGATCATGTTCACAGATGCATCCCGCGAAGTAGAAGGAGGGTTATTCAATAGAAATACTCCCATAATCAAGGAGTCTTTAGAAGAGATACTCTTATGTTTTGATATTGCGAGGCTAAGAAAGCCAGGAGTGGAACATTGTTCATAGAATTGGAACTCATGTCTGTGAACAAAAATATAATTGTTTAACTGTGGAAATATTGCCCTATAATGGGAATTAGAATATTTGAAAAACATATGAGGAAACCTCCTGCATATCATAGAACCAATTCCTACCTAGGAGAATATTGTAGTCTAACATAGCATCGAAAACTTTGATTTGAATGGACACCGATTTTCCCACAAGTTCAACTTGGAGGGAGGGAAGTAGTCCATAAGGATGAAAACCATGACCATCGAAGGCCTTTAATGTCATGGGTGAACAATTAATTTCAGGGGAGACAATGGATCTCCAACAACATAGAGACATGAACGAAGTCAAGGAACCCTCTTCCAATATGGTACGACATATTATCTTCATAATAAATTTTGTATATAATTGGAAGGTTGCTTGATGGGAGAGCATGGACTTGAAGTCGTCTAGTTTGAAGGCGATAATGTTGTTATGTTCAAGGTCCATAGTTCCAAGGACCAACAACAAGTTATTTCAATGTACAAGGCACATTTGGAGTACTTCGAGGGTCGACATAGAACATGGTGCAAGAGCCAGATCTTCAACTAGATTGTAGTATTGGGAAACACGTGCGTTCGGATTGAATAGTGATTTTTGAATTGTACTCTTAGGATTCCAGAGAACTGTGTCAGGAACAAGTTTTTCGATTTGAATACCATTAGTAGGAGTAGGGATGGAAGTTGAAGTTTTATCCATTGGAGCATTATCGTTCTTGTTTTCTGGTGGAGGGTCATAACTTTGGGATCCTGAGTAGTAAGACTAACTGATTCACTGGACATCCTTTTAACTTAATCTATGGATGATGAAGAAGACCCATGCAAGGACACATGGTCAATTGGTTGTTGTTGGGTGGGGAAAGGATCTATTAAAAATGTACTGGCGAGATTTTTTTAAAGAAATTTACTGACCTCTTCACGTCGAGGAAACTCTTTGGTGAAGTGGTCACCTCCACATATGTGGTAGGGAAACTTTTCCTTTCTCCTATTCTTGGATTCGACATCATGGTTTTGTGTTTTATTACCTTCTTGTTGATTTTCATATTTCTTTGATTTATTCTTTCCTTTCTTCTTGATTCCCGAAGATTATGACGATTGAACTACATTCACTTCGGTCAAAACAACATGAGGGGAAGTAGTCTTGGGATTCAAAACAATATGATTAGCAGATGTGGTAGATTGGTTTTTTTTTCAAGGATTTTTTCGTCAACTATGTGTAGACAAAACTAAGAACGCCATCGATAGGTGGTTCCATCAAAGGTATTGAAGGGTCGGAAGTATAAGGATGAGGAACATGGGGGATTAAGTCATACAAAGTGCATGACTAGGAAAAAACCAATTCTAGTTATTGAGCATGGCTGATGGCTTGTTCCTCAGTAACAACAACCCCATGGAAACAACCATAGCAATTGGTGGGAGTAAAGAATTGGTGAACCAATCCAGAAGCAATTGATCGATAATGGAAGCTTTTATGAACCTACATTGTCATCTCTACTCATGTATATGATCAGATATATGGGTGGAAGTGTTTTGGCGAGGTGAGGTTAAGATATCCATACCCATTTCATATCAGATTGGTAACTTAAAATGTATCAAAAATTCCATTCCTAAGGTGTTGAAATCCCAAAAATAATGATGAGGAAACTCAATATACCACTTTGTGGGGACCCTGGTGAGAGTTCTATGAAACAATATTAGACAGATGAAACCACCCATTAAATAATTTTATGAGAACCACAAATGATATGTCATCATGTGGTTCTTAGGGTCTTCACTGGGTTTACCATTGAATTTATGTATATTCGAGGGTAACTTGACAGGGATATCCAACCATGAAGGATCATGGTGAATGGGGTCATTGATAAATCTATACAGATATGGAAGATATTAGGTATCTAGAAATGGTAACTGTTGATTAGGTTGACAGTACTGGTAATACTGATAATGAATTTGTGAACCAGTAGGACCTGTTGATGGCTGGAAATTTGCAAGTAACAACAGCTAGGGATTCTCCCCAGTAAATGTTCCCAACTAGCCCCTTACTGTTTAGTATGGGGAATCCATCCGGTTTATGATCCGGCTACCATAGGTCAAGTAAGAAAATACAAGGTTTTACCGGTTATGGCCCGGTCCACCGTGTATATTTTAGTTTTTTGAATTTAAGTATGATATGCAAGTGCCTATCTAAGAATGCAGATTGATAGAGAATACGAGGAGCAGTCACAATGTGATACACAGGTTCTTACCTCTTGTCTTAACTCACTTGCATCTAAATCACACACAACAAGAAACTAAATCTAACTATCTAACATATCCCTAGGGAGCAAGATTATCATTTATCAATGAGTAATGTATTTCTGTGCATGCATTAAGAAAAATCACAGATAGTTGTTACTTATTTGAAAACACATGAACATTAATAGATATATAAACAACAAGATAGCTCATTGTTTATGAAAAGCCTTCATTACTCACAGTGGAAATTTCATAGAATAAACTAGAGTGCATTCATAGCAAGAACATAGGTTCAAAGAGTTAGAACGATCTCATAGTTAATGGATGCAAGCTGAAAACGAAATAGTTCACATTCAACAAATCCATAGCACAACACTCGAAATATTCCACCAAGCTTTCTCCAACATGAAACTTTAATTCTTATTTCAAAAGTAAATAGTTCTTCTTACAACATAATCTCACAAATCTATCCGGGAAAAAGTCCCTTTATTACATCTAACTCTCCTCTATTTATACAAAACAACAAAACCTTTGGGCTGCCCCTTGTGACCTTTGGGCTCCCCCCCAACCGTTTAATTTCACAAATTTGTCCTTTAGTGAGTGTTGTACAATACGTTATATTAAATTAAAATTTAATAGCAATTTTATAAAGAGAGACCAACTTGGTTACCGATGAACTTTTCCCAAGCTTGGGCCTCTGCTGCTATCGATCTGTTGAGATCTCAGACCCTTACTTTCTTCTTCACTTTCTTCATCTCTGATTCTTCATTTTCTTTCTCTTTCTTCCTTGCTTCCTCCTTTCTTTTGCTTTGTCTTCTAGACATATCTTCTCTACAACAACAATCACCCTGTCATGAGTAACCAAAAAACTGTATCAGTCCATTTACCTTCTTCATATGCATTCTGTAAAATAAAATATATACAGTGTTAATGCATGAAAAAATGACAAAACAAAGAAATCCTGCGAGTTTGTGTCTTGAAATCTGCTACATCCATTGTCCAAACTAAAATCACAAGCTCAATAAAAATACTCTTTACCTCAATCCAGGACACATCTGGACCAACTCGAAATCATGAAAGCATGAATCATAACAATGTAACCACCAATTATGAACCCTAACTTGTGCTCTTCATCTTGAATAAACTTAGACTTGACCAAAACCCACATAAAAAATTTGTCATCATCAAATAGAGTAAAAGCACACAAAAAGGTGGGAAAAATCTTCTCAGCAAGCATAACTACTAAGCATCGGGCGAAAACAAAACTCTCATCGATGGGCGGAAGCACTATATGCATCGGATGGTAAGTTAACTAAGCCGCCGCAACAGTAGAAACCATGTAGACTAAGGGTTCTAGGACAATAGAAAAACATCGACAGTTGGAAACTCTAAAGCTAAAGGTTGGAGCTCAGAACCACTAATCATCGACGAGTTGGTTCACTAAGGAGCCGCAACGGTGGAAAACAATCAGACTACGGCTTCTGATCAAAGTCATAAACCGTTCCGATAGCAAAGAAACAAAAATAATGAAAAGAAATAAACCACGGAATCAACAAGGATAAAAACTAATCCGTCAGAATGTTTTCCATCTGCCCTCCGAAATGGTGGCAAATTAGAAGACTAATGCTCCAATAGTGATACAACAAAAATGCCGAAAGTCAAAAGTAAAAGGTTTTTGAAAAATAAACCAAGGAAATAAAAACCCATTGGCGAAAAACATGACTTTCCATCGAGACGTTCATTAGTTGGCTTTCGAAACGGTGGCTACGTAGAGAACTACGACCCTGATTCACTGTTCAAAAGACGTCCGACAACGAAAAGAAAAAATATCATCACAAAGCAAAAGGTTCGAACCAATAAAACCACGCATCGACAAAAGTAATAACTGTCCATCATCCCATTCTCTATTTGTCCTCCGAAACAGCGGCTGCCTAGATAACTAAAGCTTCGATTCAAACTTCGATTTCCCTCTGATAGCGATAAAACCAACCATCAAAAATTCAAAGAAAATTTAAGTGTTCAAAATATTCTTGGCTGGGAAGCGATGAAAACATCAATCGTTTAACCTCTGAAATGGTGGCGGCATAGATAACTAAAGTTCCGACTCAAACTTCAACTGACTTCCGATAGTGATGAAACAAAATCATCGATAGAGAAAATGTTAAAAAATAAACAAACTCCATAATCAAAAGATTTGGCTAGACAAAGGAAAATTTAGATAATCCAACTTCCGAAACGAAGGAAACAATTGACCTTAATTCAAACTCAAGAAAATCCAAATTTGTGGCAGAGGGAAAAAACAGAGTTCAGGAAACCAAAAAAATCCAGGCAAGATAAAATCAAAAGGAGGGTCCAAAATTTTTCAAAAATTTGGGAAAAAAAAGTTGCAGCTGCAACAATTGGCGACTACCTGGTGAACCCAGATCTCTGGAAAATTTCTTCCTTAAATAACAAACTGTTTGACAATAAAACCAACATGTAGAATTCTTCTAGATATCTGGATTTTCCAAATGGAAAATGTATGTACTTTAATCATTGATGATAGTCCAATTTAGGGATAATGGGAACCAAGATTTAAAAGTCTAGATAACTCTTTGGAGGCCAGGAATATGAGTTTCATTTTTTACCTCTGTCTTCGGGTAGCTCCCAGCTCGGACACCATAGGATTGTAACATATGGTAAACATAAATATTCATTTGTTCCTCATTCCCATGCCATTCTTCACTTTTGTGCTTTTGGACCTTTTTGTCCTTTTTGATTCCTCCTGCATTCCTTTCTTTCTAAATTTTTATTTAGGCTCCTCTATCCATAGTGTCCTTTTGTGTGAGAGATGTATTTAATTTTTAGCTCATGGACGAAGAAGAACTTTGGCAATTTTGTACTCATATGGTTTAGTACTTCGTTTCGATACATATTGCTTTCTTAGGAGATTTTGACTCTTATTTTCCTTTTGGATTTCAATTCTTGGCATGGTATCATTTATATATAATATACTGTTTACCCTAGTTCCTTTCTATGGGTCTTTTGCTGTCACCCCCTAAGACATTTTTAAATTTGAGATGGATGGAGCCTCGAAATAGTATTCCAGACCTTTCGATCCTGAGCTATTTTACAAGGATTAAGTAGGAATTCAATGTGTTCATATCCATTTAGGAAAACTGCTAAACTAGAAGAATTCTTTCAGATAAATCAATAATACATAGTATTATAATCAAGGATTTCAGTTAATCCAGAATTCTGATGCTCTCCATGCAACCAAAATTTTGCTTCTTTTATTGAAATCGATCAAAATCTAACTAAAACAAACTGAAATAAAATAATTCAAAAATAAACAACCAAATCAGTTTATTTATGTACAAGATAATCAAGAAATAAAAACCAAGAAAAATAAAGTTTGAGAACTAAACCACTAACTGGTCAGTTCTTTGCCCATCCCTGTAAATATGGCAACTTGTAAGTTGAGGGGCTGGGCTTGACTGCGTCTGAAACTAAATCTACTAAATAAAAACTACGTCTGAAACTAAATCTACTATTTTACAGTCAATCTCATCAGCCCGTGAAAATCGAAGGAGATCGAGCTGGGTGTCTGGTGTACTGCTAGCTTCTTCTGCTTGGTAGTTTCCCAGTTCTAGCTCAATTAGATAATTTCCCAACACAGACTTCACTGGTTCATTTTTTTCTTCCAATCGAGTAATATTGTGCTTCATGTGGGGCTCTCTCAATATTTTTATCTAATTTGGACTTCCCTTATGAGGCAACCACAAATGAGACCAATCTGATCCTAAATATCCATTTAGCCTTGCTGACCAGTCTCGATTCAAAACAAGTCCATAAACATCAGGTATGTCTGCTACTACAATATCAATGTACTGACATATCTTTTCATTTGCAGATAAGCGAATCAAAACATCTTCCATTTCCTCGACTACTTTCACATTGGTCCTATCTAGCTGAGTAACCTGCCAGGTAGTTGGTTTAGGTTGTCCATTGATATTCTTGTAGATTGAAAGTGGCATAACATTAACTACTGACCCTGAGTCTACTAAAAAATTGTGCACATTATGGTTTAAAATCTCAAAAGTCAAACATAATGGTGGGGTTTTAAACCTAGCCTTACCTTCCACACTTTCTTCGACAATTTCTTCTACAGGTTGGTTGTTAGTGGGAAGCTCTTACTCTGGTACTTCAAGTGCTTTTAACAATTTTTCTTTCTGTTGAGGTACATTACACATTTCAAATAACAAAATAATTGCCTTATCTCTTTTAATGTCCTCCACAATATCGTACCCCATCTCAGGTGCTTTGAGATTTTCCTTGACATTATCAGCCTTGTCTTCAATAGGCTTAATAGGCATGTTGACTTGTTTCGAATCTTGACTGGTAATGGTTAATTCAGGTATTTTATCATCTGTGTTGTTCTTCTGTATTTTCTTCATGTTCTCCTGAAATCTATTAATCTTCGGAAGTATTGAATTTTCTTTATTTAACAAACCTTGACTTCTTGTTGTCACATTTGTTTCTGATGTTTCTTCCTGTTTCAGTGAACCTTCCTCTTCTGTATCAAAAAGTGAGACACAATCCCATAAAACTAAAGCATCCTCTTCTTGTTTTTCAGTGGGTTGATTATCAGCTTCTGTTAGTTTGGAGTCTAATAGCTGATTAATTACTAATGTCATCGAATTTATCCATTGGGGATAATTTTTCTGAGAATGAGGCTGCTGATGAAAGGTGCAAAAATTATCCATACCTACCTCAGTTAAATTCATTGATGCAGGACTGTGTGGAGGAGGTTTAGATTGATTGTTGTCTTCTCTCCTTTCATAGTAAGGCTTATAAGATTTCCGAGCTTCCTTTTTTTTTTAAATCTATTACTCTGTTGGAAAGCTTCTGCATCATCTTCAACATGCCTTCAAAGTCATGTGACTGCTCATCCTTATTCAACAATAAAGCTTTCTTACCAAAAGGTTTTTCTCTCGACTATTCAGGATAATCTTCTATGCTCTTTTTTTCAGCTTCTACTCTCTCGACTTATTCATAAGTTTCTGACAATGTAGGCTTGACTGACATCTTGGAAAACATGGCCAATTCAGGCCCTAGAGCTGAAGTATAGTATTCAATTAGAACTTTATCAGAGGGATTATCAGCTGCAATTTTTTTTTTAAGATAAGCAACAAACCTTTGAGTGAAACTATGCACTTTTTCTTTCCTTTCTTTCTTTAAAGTGCATAACCCTTTCATTAATGTTGCATGAGTTTTTTGGACAGCATATTTACTTCTAAATATTCTTTCAAATGTGTCCTAGTCTGTGATCGAATTTACAGGCAAAGCAAAATACCATGAAGCTGCTTCTCCTTTCAGGGTATGTGGAAACAATCTGCAAACTACATCTTCATGTTCTCCAGCCCATAGACCTTCTATAGCCAAGTAAAATATTTGCAAATGATCATCTACTAAAATATTTTCACTTGGGTCAAACTTAGGCAACATTTTCTCAAAAGCTTGAGGCAAATCATGCAAAGGAGGTGCCAGGTTTAAAGGTGACCTAGCCTTCCAAGCAGGTGGTGGATTTGGTGGGTTAGGTGGCTGATTTGCGTTTACATTTTCCATGATTTTAAGGGGAGAGTGAGGTGGTGAATGAACAAGGGTATGAACAGGTGAACAGTAAGGTGTATATGGGTCCAACTGATTTAGAGGTTGAACAACTTCCTATAAGGTTGTTTCTACCAGTTCTTCAAAATATTCAACCAACATTGCGTCTTCCAATATAGGACGGTCTTTCTTCAGATATTCTCTTCTGGGTAAGGCAGGGATAATCGATAATCCTCCGATCTTCTTCACATAAGCCCTAGTAGATCTTCTCAAATTGTCAACTACTTCATTATTGATAGAATACAGATGCTCTTTACCCTTTTCTTCTCAATTTGGATTAGGAAACAAACTGCTTTCAGAATTGTTACCGGTGGAATAATTTCAAGGAAATGGGTTTCCTCGGCCAGCCATGCATTGGCGGCCCTCCTTCTAGCACTAAGAACTGTTGATGCCTGGAAATTCACAAGTAACAACAGCTAGGTATTCTCCCCAGTAAACGTTCCCAACTATCTCGTTACTATTTGGTATGGGGAATCCATCTGGTTTACGGTCCGACTACCGTAGGTCAAGTAACAAAATACAAGGTTTTACTGGTTACGGCCCAGTTCACCGCGTATATTTTAGTTTTTTGAATTTAAGTATGATATGCAAGTGCCTATCTAAGAATGCAGATTGATAGAGAATAGGAGGAGTGGTCACAATGTGATGCGCAGGTTCTTACTTCTTGTCTTAACTCACTCGCATCTAAATCACACACAACAAGAAACTAAAACTAACTATCTAACCTATCCCTAGGGAGAAAGATTATCATTTATCAATGAGTAATGTATTTCTGCGCATGCATTAAGAAAAATCACAGATAGCTATTACTTATTTCAAAACACATGAACATTAATAGATATATAAACAACAAGATAGCTCATTGTTTATAAAAGGCCTTCATTACTCACAGTGGAAATTTCATAGAATAAACTAGAATGCATTCATAACAAGAACATAGGTTCAAAGAGTTAGAAAGATCTCACAGTTAATGGATGCAAGCTGAAAATGAAATAGTTCACATTCAACAAATCCATAGCATAGCATTCGAAATATTCCACCAAGCTTTCTCCAATAGGAAACTTGTAATTCTTATTGCAAAAGGAAATAGTTCTTCTAACAACATAATCTCACAAATATATCTGGGAAAATGTCCCTTTATTACATCTAACTCTCCTCTATTTATACAAAACAACAAAATCTTTGGGCTGCCCCTTGTGACCTTTGGGCTCCCCCTGTGACCTTTGGGATCCCCCCCAACCGTTTAATCTCACAAATTTGTCCTTTAGTGAGTGCTGTACAATACGTTATATTAAATTAAAATTTAATATCACTTTTATAAAGAGAGACCAGCTTGGTTTTTGATGAACTTTTCCCAAGCCCGGGCCTTTACTACTATCGATCTGTTGAGATCTCAGACCCTTAATTTCTTCTTCTCTTTCTTCATCTCTACTTCTTCATTTTATTTCTCTTTCATCCTTGCTGCCTCCTTTCTTCTTCTTTGTCTTCTAGACATATCTTCTCTACAGCAGCAAACACCCTGTCATGAATAACCAAAAAACTGTATCAGTCTATTTACCTTCTCCGTATGCATTCTGTAAAATAAACTATATACAGTGTTAATGCATGAAAAAATGACAAAACAAATAAATCCTACGAGTTTGTGTCTTGAAATACGCTACATCCATTGTCCATACTAAAATCACAAGCTCAATAAAAATACTCTTTACCTCAATCTAGGCCACATCTGGACTAACTCAAAATCATGAAAGCATGAATCATAACAATGTAGGCACCAAATCTGAACCCTAACTTGTGATCTTCATCTCGGAGAAACTTATACTTGACCAAAACCCATGGAAAAACTTTGCCATCATCAAATAGAGTAAAAGCACACAAAAAGGTGGGAAAAACCTTCTCAGCGAGTAGAACTACTAAGCATCGGGCAAAAACAAAACTCTCATCGACGAGCGGAAGCACTATATGCATCGGATGGTAAGTTAAATAAGCCATCGCAATGGTAGAAACCATATAGACTAAGGGTTCCGGGACAATAGAAAAACATCGGCGGTCGGCAACTCTAAAGCTATAGGTCGGATCTCAGAACCACTAATCATCGACGAGTTAGTTCACTAAGGAGCTGCAACGGTGGAAAACAATCAGACTACAGCTTTCGATCAAAGTCATAAACCATTTCGATAGCGAAGAAACAAAAATAATGAAAAACAATAAACCACGGAATCGGCAAGGATAAGAAATAATCTGCTGGAACGTTTGCCATCTCCCCTTTGAAATGGCGGTGACTTAGAAGACTAAAGCTCCAGTAGTGATAAAACAAAAATGCTGAAAGTCAAAAGTAAATGTTTTTTGAAAAATAAAATAAGGAAATAAAAACCCATCGGCGAAAAACATGACTTTCCATTGGGACGTTCATTAGTTGGCTTCCGCAATGACGGCTACGTAGAGAACTACGGCCTTGATTCGCTATTCAAAATACTTCTGACAGTGAAAACAAAAATATATCATTGCAAAGCAAAAGGTTTGAACCAATAAAACCATGCATCGGAGAAAGTAAGAACTGTCCATCGGCCTGTTCTCTATTTTTCCTCCGAAACGACGACTGCATAAATAACTAAAGCCCCGATTCAAACCTCGATTTCCCTCTGATAGCGATAAAACCAACCATCAAAAATTCAAAGAAAAGTTAAGTGTTCAAATGATTCTTGGCTGGGAAGTGATGAAATCAGTTCGTTTAACCTCCGAAACGACGACGACATAGATAACTAAAGTTCTGACTCAAACTTCAACTGACTTCAGATAGTGCTAAAACAAAATCATTGACAGAGCAAATGTTAAAAAATAAACAAACTCCATAATCAAAAGCTTTGGCTAGACAAAGGCAGATTTAGATCATCCAACTTCCGAAACGAAGGAAACAATTGACCTTAATTCAAACTCAAGAAAATCCAAATTTGTGGCAGAGGGAAAAAATAGAGTTCAGTAAACCAAAAAAAATCCAGGCAAGATAAAATCAAAAGGAGGGTCCAAAATTTTTCAAAAATTTGGGAAAAAAAAGTTGCAGCTGCAACAATTGGCGACTAACTGGTGAACCCAAATCTCTCGACAATTTCTTCCTTAAATAACAGACTGTTTGACAATAAAACCAACATGTTGAATTATTCTAGATATCTGGATTTCCCAAATGGCAAATATATGTACTTTAATCATTGATGATAGTCCAATTTAGGGATAATGGGAACCAAGATTTAAAAGTCTAGATAACTCTTTTGAGGGTAAACAAAAATATTCATTTGTTCCTCATTCCCATGCCATTCTGCACTTTTGTGATTTTGTACCTTTTTGTCCTTTTTGAGTCCTCCTACATGCCTTTCCTTCTGAATTTTTATTCAAGCTCCTCTATCCATAATGTCCTTTTGTGTGAGAGATGTATTTAATTTTCATCTCACAGACGAAGAAGAAATTTGGCAATTTTGTACTCATATGGTTCAGTACTTCGTTTTGATACATATTGCTTTCTTATGAGATTTGACTCTTATTTGACTTTTGGATTTCAATTCTTGGCATGGGATCATTTATATATAATATACTGTTTACCCTTCTTCCTTTCTATGGGTCTTTTGCTGTCACCCCCTATGACATTTTTAAATGTGAGATGGATGGAGCCTCGAAATAGTATTCCAGACCTTTCAATCCTGAGTTATTTTACAAGGATTAAGTAGGACTTCAATGTTTTCATAGCCATTTAGAAAAACTGCTAAACTAGAAGAATTCTTTCAGATAAATCAATAATACATAGTCTTATGATCAAGGATTTCAGTTAATCCAGAATTCTGATGCTCTCCATGCAATCAAAAGTTTGCTTCTTTTATTGAAATCAATCAAAATCTAACTAAAACAAACTGAAATAAAATAAATAAAAAATAAACAACCAAATAAGTTTATTTATGCACAAGATAATCAAGAAATAAAAACCAAGAAAAATTAAATTTGAGAACTAAACCACTAATTGGTCAGTTCTCTGCCCATCCCTGTAAATATGGCAACTTGTAAGTTGAGGGGATGGGCTTGACTGCAAATTGAAAAAGGCCTACCCATTATCTAGTTCTAAGAAATTTGAAATAAAAACTACGTCTGAAACTAAATCTACTATTTTACAGTCAATCTCATCAGCCCGTGGAAATCGAAGGGGATCGGGCTGAGTGTCTGGTGTACTGCTAGCTTCTTTCACTTGGTAGTTTCTCGGTTCTAGATCAATTAGATAATTTCCCAACACATAATTCACTGGTTCATTTTTTTATTCCAATTGAATAACATTGTGCTTCATGTTGGGCTCTCTTAATAATTTTATCTGATTTGGACTTCCCTTATGAGGCAACCACAGATGAGACCAATCTGATGCGAAATATCCACTTAGCCTTGCTAACCAGTCTCGATTCAAAACAAGTCCATAAACATTAGGTATGTCTTCTACTACAATATCAATGTACTGACATATATTTTCATTTGCAGATAAGTGAATCAGAACATCTTCCATTTCCCCAACTACTTTCACATTGGTCCTGTCTAGCTAAGTAACCTAGCAGGTAGTTGGTTTAGGTTGTCCATTGATCTTTTTGCAGACTGAAAGTGGCATAACATTGACTGCTGACCCTGATTCTACTAAACAATTGTGCACATTATGGTTTAAAATCTTAAAATTCAAAATGAATGGTGGGGTTTTAAACCTAGCCTTACCTTCCACACTTTCTTTGACAATTTCTTCTATAGGTTGGTTGTTAGTGGGAAGCTCTTCCTGGTACTTCAAGCGCTTTTAACAATTTTTCTTTCTGTTGAGCTACATTACACATTTCAAATAATGAAATATTTTCCTTAGCCCTTTTAATGTCCTCCACAATATTGTACCCCATCTTAGGTGCTTTGATATTTTCCTTGACATTATCAACCTTGTCTTCAATAGGATTAATAGGCATGTTGACTTGTTTCGGATCTTGACTGGTAATGGTTAATTCAAGTATTTTATCATTTGTGTTGTTCTTCTATATTTTCTTCATGTTCTCCTGAAATATCTTAATCTTCAGAAGTATTGAATTGTCTTTATTTAACAAACCTTGACTTCTTATTGTCACATTTGTTTTTGATGTTTCTTCTTGTTTCAGTGAACCTTCCTCTTCTGTATCAAAAAGTGAGACACAGTCCCATAAAACGAAGGCATCCTCTTTTTTTTTCAGTGGGTTGATTATCAGCTTTTGTTAGCTTGGAGTCTAATAGATGATTCATTACTAATGTCATCGAATTTATCCATTGGGGACAATTTTTCTCAGAATGAGGTTGCTGATGAAAGGTGCAAAAATTATCCATACCTACCTTAGTCAAATTCATTGATGCATGACTGTGTGGAGGAGGTTTAGATTGATTGTTATCTTCTCTCCTTTCATAGTAAGGCTTATAAGATTTCTGAGCTTCCTTTTCTTTTTCCAAATCTATTACTCTGTTGGAAAGCTTTCGCATCATCTTCAACATCCCTTCCAAGTCATGTGACTGCTCATCCTTAGTCATCAATAAATATTTCTTACCAAAATTTTTTTCTCTCGACTGCTCAGGATAATCTTCTATGCTCTTTTTTTCAGCTTCTACTCTCTCAGCTTATTCATAAGTTTCTGACAATGTAGGCTTGATTGACATCTTGGCAACAATGGCCAATTCAGGCCCTAGAGCTGAAGTAGAGTTTTCAATCAGAACTTTATCAGAGGGCTTATTAGTTGTAGATTTTTTTTAATATAAGCAGGAAACCTTTGAGTGAAACTATGCACTTTTTCTTTCCTTTCTTTCTTTAAAACGCATAAACCTTTCATTTGAGCTGCATGAGTTTTCTGGACAGCATATTTACTTCTAAATATTCTTTCAAATGTGTCCCAGTCTGTGATTGAATTTGCAGGGAAAGCAAATACCATGAAGCTGCTGCTCTTTTCAGGGTATGTGGAAACAATCTGCAAACTACATATTCATGTTCTCCAGCCCGTAGACCTTCTGTATCCAGGTAAAATCTTTGCAAATGATCATCTACCAAAATATTTTCACTTGGGTCAAAGTTAGGCAACATTTTTTCAAAAGCTTGAGGCAAATCATGCAAAGGAGGTGTCAAGTTTAAAGGTGACCTAGCCTTCCAAGCAGGTGGTGGATTTGGTGGGTTAGGTGGCTGATTCGCGCTTACATTTTCCATGATTTTAAGGGGAGAGTGAGGTGGTGAATGAACAGGGGTATGAATAGGTGAACAGTAAGGTGTATCTAGGTACAACTGATTTAGAGGTTGAACAACTTCATGTAAGGCTGTTTCTACCAGTTCTTCAAAATCTTCAACCAACACTGCGTCTTCCAATATAGGATGGTCTTTCCTCCAATATTCTCTTCTGGGTAAGGCAGGGATAATTGGTAATCCTCTGATCTTCTTCACATAAGCCCTAGTAAATCTTCTCAAATCATCAACTACTTTGTTATCAACAGAATACAAATGCTCTTTATCCGTTTCTTCCGGAGTTGGATTGAGAAATAAACTGCTTTTAGAATTGTTACCGGTGGAATAATTTCAAGGAAATGGGTTTCCTCGGCCAACCATGCACTGGCGGCCCTCCTTCTAGTGCCAAAAACTATTGATTCCTAGAAATTCGTAGGTAACAACAGCTAGGGATTCTCCCCATTAAACGTTCCCAACTATCCCATTACTGTTTGGTATGGGGAATCCGTCCGGTTTACGGTCCGGCTACCGTAGGTCAAGTAACAAAATACAAGGTTTTACCAGTTACGGGCTGGTCCACCGTGTATATTTTATTTTTTTGAATTTAAGTATGATATGCAAGTGCCTATCTAAGAATGCAGATTGATATAGAATACAAGGAGTGGTCACAATGTGATGCGCAAGTTCTTACCTCTCGTCTTAACTCACTCGCATATAAATCACACATAGCAAGAAACTAAAACTAACTATCTAACCTATCCTTAGGGAGCAAGATTATCATTTATCAATGAGTAATGTATTTGTGTGCATGCATTAAGAAAAATCACAGATAGTCGTTACTTATTTCAAAACACATGAACATTAATAAATATATAAACAACAAGATAGCTCATTGTTTATGAAAAGCCTTCATTACTCACAGTGGAAATTTCATAGAAAAAACTAGAGTAGATTCATAACAAGAACATAGGTTCCAAGATTTATAACGATCTCATAGTTAATGGATGCAAGCTGAAAATGAAATAGTTCACATTCAACAAATCCATAGCACAACATTTGAAATATTCCACCAATCTTTCTCCAACAGGAAACTTGTAATTCTTATTGCGAAAGGAAATAGTTCTTCTCACAACATAATCTCACAAATCTATCTGGGAAAAAGTCCCTTTATTACATCTAACTCTCCTCTATTTATACAAAACAACAAAACCTTTGGGCTGCCCCTTGTGACCTTTGGGCTCCCCCTGTGACCTTTGGGCTGCCCCATGTGACCTTTGGACTCCCCCTGTGACCTTTGGGATCCCCCCCAACCATTTAATCTCACAAATTTGTCCTTTAGTGAGTGCTGTGCCATACGTTATATTAAATTAAAATTTAATTGCACTTTTATAAACAAAGACCAGCTTGGTTGCCGATGAACTTTTTGCAAGCCTGGGCCTCTGCTGCTATCGATCTATTGAGATCTCAGACCCTTACTTTCTTATTCTCTTTCTTCATCTCTGCTTCTTCATTTTCTTTCTCTTTCTTCCTTGATGCCTCCTTTCTTCTACTTTGTCTTCTAGACATCTTCTCTACAGCAGCAATCACCCTGTCATGAATAACCAAAATGCTGTATCAATCCATTTACCTTCTCCGTATGCATTCTGTAAAATAAACTATATACACTGTTAATGCATGAAAAAATGTCAAAACAAAGAAATCCTGTGAGTTTGTGTCTTGAAATTCGCTACATCCATTGTCACTAAAATCACAAGCTCAATAAAAATACTCTTTACCTCAATCCAGGCCACATCTGGACTAACTCGAAATCATGAAATCATGAATCATAACAATGTAACTACCAAATTTGAACTCTAACTTGTGCTCTTCATCTCGAAGAAAATTAGACTTGACCAAAACCCACAGAAAAACTTCGCCATCATCAAATAGAGTAAAAGCACACAAAAAGGCGGGAAAAACCTTCTCGGCGAGCATAACTACTAAGCATCGGGTGAAAACAAAACTCTCATCGATGGGAAGAAGCACTATATGCATCAGATGGTAATTTAACTAAGCCACTGCAATGGTGGAAACCATATAGACTAAGGGTTCTAGGACAATAGAAAAACATCGGCGGTCAGCAACTCTAAAGCTAAAGGTTGGAGCTCAGAACCACTAATCATCAGCGAGTTAGTTCACTAAGGAGCCACAACGATGAAAAAAAATTGGACTACAGCTTTTGATCAAAGTCATAAACCATTCCGATAGCAAAGAAACAAAAATAATGAAAAGCAATAAACCATAGAATCGGCAAGGATAAGAACTAATCCATCGGAACGTTTGCCATCTGCCCTCCGAAACTATGATGACTTAGAAGACTAATGATCCAATAGTGATAAAACAAAAATGCGGAAACTCAAAAGTAAAAGTTTTTTGAAAAATAAACCAAGGAAACAAAAACCCATCGGCAAAAAACATGACTTTCCGTTGGGATGTTCATTAGTTGGCTTCCGCAACGGCGGCTCCGTAGAGAACTACGGCCCCGATTCACTGTTCAAAGGACTTTCGATAGCGAAAACAAAAATATATCATCGCAAAGAAAAAGGTTTGAACCAATAAAACCACACATCGACGAAAGTAAGAACTGTCCATTGGCCCGTTCTCTATTTGTCCTCCAAAATGGCGGCTGCATAGATAACTAAAGCTCCAATTCAAAATTTGATTTCCCTCTGATAGCGATAAAACCAACCATAAAAAATTCAAAGAAAATTTAAGTGTTCAAAATATTCTTGGCTAGGTAGCGATGAAATCAGTTCGTTTAACCTCCGAAACGACGACGACATAGATAACTAAAGTGCTGACTCAAACTTCAATTGACTTTCGATAGTGCTAAAACAAAATCATTGACAGAGCAAATGTTAAAAAATAAACAAACTCCATAATCAAAATCTTTGGCTAGACAAAGGCAGATTTAGATCATCCAACTTTTGAAACGAAGGAAACAATTGACTTTAATTCAAACTCAAGAAAATCCAAATTTGTGGCAGAGGGAAAAAATATAGGCAAGATAAAATCAAAAGGAGGGTCCAAAATTTTTCAAAAATTTGGGAAACAAAAGTTGCAGCTGTAGCAGGACCATAAGCTTATTGATAAACGGGTGTTGACGATGCCCACATAACCGGTTGGTTGGGTGGTTGATTAACAAATGATCCCCTCAAGGTTCTTCTAGGTGTTGTGATGCTAGGGGGGAGGTGGACTGTAAACAGGAATATTTCACCTTCTGCAGACAGAAGTTGTTCCTCTAGTCTGAATGGTTCATATCTAGAACAGATGACCAATAAAGGATGAAGAACCTTTGTGGATGTTGTAGATACCTGGAATGTCACTTCGATAGTATACTTGTGTACCTGCAATCAGATTAAACATGCAAACACATCAAAGCTACCAGAACATAATCCAGGATTCAGTTCATTCTCTACTAGAAGAGAAGAACAAGACGAATATTTGGTCAAAGAGACTACTTCAGTCTTAACACTCTCTGATGAAAGAGCGGGATTGGGTGGAAATGACACTGATTCGACCACTTTAACTTCACTCTCCAAAGGAAGAGTGGGATCAACCACAGATAAATCCAAATCAACCACTTGGTAAACCAGTGGGGGATCGAGGGATAAATTACTATCACTTGTTGGAATCACCTGTTGATGATCAATAATATTTTCCAACCAATGTGAAGCTTCATCCATGCTTGGACAAATAAAATTATGATGCATAGCCTTGCATATCAAACAAGGATACAAGACTTTACCCTTACGACCTTTTACCAATGGGTTAGTAGTTGAGGGAGTATCGTCAACATTATGATCATAGGTTGATGACAAAGATGGTTTGGATCTTTTAGAACACTCTTCTTGTACATGGGAGAGACCGGGACACTCTTTAAGAAGGTGGTCCCCCTTGCAAAGATTACAAGGGAACTTGGGTTTTCCAAGTGTTCCCTTAGAATGAGCACCATCAAGAGAAGATGGTTGCTGCTTTTTCTCTTTCTTATCCTTCTTCTTTTTAGCCTTCCCTTTCTTCTTCTTCTTATCCACATGACTACTAACCATAGAGCTTTGGTCAAGCGAAGAAGAAGGAAGGGATGAAGCAACAACCGAGGAAGAAGGAGAGGGTTTAGGTTGAGGTCGATCCTCTCCCAGAGGAGAGGTGACATTTGAGACATTAGGTGTAACAGGAATTACCAGATTAAATAGCCAAACTGGTAATCCTATAGTTAATCCAGGAATATTTAGAGTGGCAATAAAGGGAGGACCAATACCTTCACTTGGAGGGAATACAAAAGGTACACCTTGGAAAGGGACCTCTTGAGTGGTAGTCCTAGATTGGGATGCCATATCTAAACTCTCTAAAAATCTCCTAACTACCACACACAAGCAAGTACTACTCAAACTAAAAGCAACAAGAAAACATGTGAAAGGAGTGGATAAGAGTCAGGAACCTCACAGGATAGGCCAAAAGGATAACTCAGATGGTTTGAGGATTCCTAAAAGGGTCTCCCGATATACGCTAGGTACATGGGAGCTCAAATATGTAGTAGTGTTGTCGAATGCATAACCAGTCATAAGGGGCCTTCCTATATACAATCGAGTACATGAAGTACCTTTCTATATACCTCAAGGGTACGTGAAAAGCTGTTCGATGTACCGACGGTACGTGGAAGAACCGCGTAAGTCCTGGGATGTAATGCAGACAAGTAACGCTAGCTCCTACACTTAACGACGCCCGAACATGTCTTTGACTTTTCACTCAAATTGATAAAATTTTTAATCTAGTAATACCATTAATTTTATCTTGTGAGTTTATGTGGAACCATGGAGTGAAAACTTGAAATTAAAGAAGATGCACACTGATCTATATGATAATGTTGGTTTTCCTCTTCAATGAAATTCTACCTAAGAGAGGGAGAGAGATTTACTTTTCTTCCCAAAAATGCACACCCAAATGCAAATGAAATTCTATCTTTTCAAATGAAAAGGGAAATATCAATGCACCCCAAACAATCTTCAAAGCAAATAAAAAAGAGATCTAGAGAACATTTAACATAAATAAACCAAAAATATTTCCTATCTTTTCATGCTTGAAAAAGATGCATAAAAACTTAATGGAAAGATGATTTCACTAACGTTTCCAAACAAAACTAACTCTAATGCACGCAAAGATGAAAACAAATATTTCTTCTTAATGAAAGTAAGATCTAGAATTTCAAACAATCATGCACAAAACAAGAAGAAAATCGTTCAACAAACTTGCAAATAAAGCAAAAGAGAGAGAAAACTAAAACGTATCTTTGAAAAAAACAATGAAACAAAGAACCAATCTTTCCTACCAAGCACTGAAAAAATCAGCATGCAAAAGGAAACAAGAATCACCCCAAGCAAAGAAAGACTCAAAACAATATGGATCACTCACGCATTCCAAGTCCAAAACAAACTGAAACCTACTCATGAAAATGAAATGTATATTTCCAATTCCAATGAATAATATCTACAGAAAAGAGCAAGAGGATTCAAGCAAAGAAAATAATGTAAAATCCAATGCAAGAAACACAAACTCTCTTTGAATGCAAAAATAATATAACAATCAAAGTGACTGCAGAATATAAAATTCATGGCCCCTCTCGGCCGCGAGGGAGCATTTTTTTTCAAAAATACACTTCATTTTCATAAAAAAGTAAGCCAAAAAACACACAAAAAAAAATACAAAGTCTGGAATAGGGCCTACCTAGCACCACGCAAATGACGCCGCTAATAGGCGGTTTTGAGGTAGAATCACTTCTTGCTCACTGGATTCAGGCGGTGGCACCACGTATGGCTAACTTGACTTAGGTGTTGGCACCGCTTCTTGCCAACAGAACATGTGCAGTTCCCCGAATAAATCCAAAACACAAGGAGAACGAAAGATCATGTTAGAAAAAGATTAGATCAAGGTAAAAAATGATAGATTGAGAATAAAAGAAAGCATAAAAGGTTGAAATAATTCATATCTATAAAGATCTGGAAGTTTCAAACCAAAATTCACTGAGTCAGATAGTAGATCTGACTTAAGAGAGTTGGAGAAGGAGCCTGGATTCGGATAAGAGTTGAAGAACTGAGGAAGATCAGATCAACTGATACATATATTCATTCCCCATTGGAGTCACCATATTTGTAAACATGAATATTTCACCTTCTCCGGACATAAGTTGTTCCTCTGGTCTGAATGGTTCAGATCCAGAACAAATGACCGACAAAGGATGAAGACCCTCCTTGGATGTCGTAGATACCTAGAATGTCGCTTCGATAATAGACCTATGTACCTGCAATCATATTAAACACATAAACACATCAAAGCTACCAGAACATAATCCACTAATCCATGTTAGTGACTAAGGAATCTAATGACATTTACATGTGAAATCAAAACAACAGTAATGTGGGATGGAAATCAGCTTTGCATTAAGATGAATGGAGAATTTTACAACCAATTAAGCCTTAGTGTCAACATGCATCTCCATGAGACCAACACTTCATCCCCATAAGCTCCAACATTTCTCTCTATGCTCTCCAATGGCTTGGGCCAAGTGGTCGATCCAACAACATAACAATACCTCTATGGTTCCCCCCTCAACCATGGACATGAGCTTGTGTTTATAAGGCTCAATGGATAGGAATGGTTGAGAGATTTGTGGATGAGGTGGCATCCAAGATCCTATGATGGGGGATCTCGAGCTCAACTGACCCATAATGTTAGGGATAAGAGAGGACATGAGGCTCATGATCTAGAAGCCTCGAGAAACCTCTCTTTTTTCCCATTTTACCCAGGGTACCGCCTTTTGCCTCTTATGACAGAGAGGTTCAGGTTAAAAAGTCTTATGGACCAAACGATATAAGCGGTGTCACCACTTATGGTAAACAAGATATAGGTAGTACGAGTAAGGTACCACTCATGATTAACAGGGAAAGCGTGGTGTTGTGTATTTTCATGAAAGATTGACAAACAACATGGGTTTTCTCTCCAAGTGCCGGGATTAAAGGAAAATATGTAAGTCAAGGATATTATCACATGGTGATGATAGGATTTTGGTATAACATGGACCTATAGGGGTGGGCCTCCAGGTGGTGGGACTCTGAAAAATGGGCCTCCAGGTGGTGGACATCCAAAAGGTGGGAGTCCAGAAGGCAGGCCTCCAAAAGGTGGGCCTATAGAAGGTGGATCTCTAGGAGGAGGGCCTCTAGATATACCAATAGTATTAATAGGTGGCCTCCATGGTATGGGGACATTTGACCAAGTAGGTTTTCCCATGGGATGTTCATACTTATAGGGTAAGGGATTCCGGGGTAAATAATTCTTGACGCTATAGGCCGGATAATTTTGATTGACCATAGGAGGTTTATTTCCTGGATAGGTGTAGTCCCCTGAAGGTTTGATATAGGTAGGTTGAATCCACGAGGGTTGTCCCATAATGAGAGAGTGGATAACCATGTTGGTAGTCGTCGAAGGTACGTCGACTACTAGTTTCCCTATGACATTTTTCCCCATGTTGGAAGCAGTTCCCCTAGTTTCCAAAGCAACTTGGGCTGGGGATTGACTCCCAATCGTGGAATGTATAGGATAATTAGATACATATGGGATATTCTGACACGATAGGGAAGGGATGGAGGGTTGACCTAGATTATAAGTAACCACATTTTGAACTGGTGTCCTTGAGCTAGTAACCACATGAGATAGTGTAGGAGCAAGGTATTACGAACTAGTCGTTCTTGAACAAGCAAGGAAGGGAGATAAGAGTCTTTAACTTATGTTATCCTCGATTCTATGTAAATGAATGAGGGTATGATGAACAAGCCCAAGGATATCATCCTCGATAGTAAATCTAGTTTCTTTAGGGGGTGTATGATAAGGTAAGCTAGTGGTCCCGTATTTGGAGATGGCCTGTCCTAAAGAGGTCTCCCAAAATGGAGTAGTTGGACCAAATTCTGATGCCACAGTGTCATCTGATGGATAGGTAAAAACCCAATCTCATGCACCAGATTGACCTTCCGAAGGAAAATGAAAGGTTGCGTCATTTGTAGAAGGTTGTTGAACTATCACTACAGTGGATGGATTTTCAAAGGAAGAATGTTCTTCCCAGGATTTTCTTTTGGAACAAATTGATGTCCCTGACATATCCGAGACATGTTCACCTGATGGTTGCAGAGCATGCAGTGAGGTACCTAAATGGTACAGTTGACTATGGGCTCATGTATGAAGCGAATTAGAAGATTAACCTGGAGGGTTATGTAGATTTGGATTGGACAGGCAATGCCATTGATAGGAAGAACACTTCGGGTTGCTGCTTCAATATGGGATCAGGTGTGATCTTTTGGTTTAGGAGGAAGGAGTCCTGTATGGTGCTGAGTACAACCAAGTAAAAATATGTTGCCACTTGCATTTTTTTGTATGATGCAGAGAGGAGAAGTGAAGCTCTAGTATGTGATGTAGATCTAACTCTTTCAAAATAGGGAGTTCTAGCATAGCCGATTAGACGGGTTGTCTAAGCATAAAACCCTGGAGAAGTTCATAGGTTTCTCAGATGTAAACGGTCCTATAGGTTGTCCTTGGATGTAATCAATCATGGCGAAGCTCATAGGTTATCCTTGGACATAATCAACCCTCATGTGATTCTATCCTAGAAATGGTCAGACTGAAGTTTGAGTACTTCAGGGAGAAGCTTGGTGTTCTCGAGATCGAGGTTCCCTCCAAGGGGAAGTGATGTGTCCATGTGCCATTCTGACATAATGGTAGGATTGGTTCCTCCCATGGTCAGATGTAAGTGCTGTGCCATTCTGACATGGTGGTAGGATTGGTTCCTCCCATGGTCATATGTAAGTGCTATGCCATTCTAACATGGTGGTAGGATTGGTTCCTCCCATGGTCAGATGTAAGTGTTGTTCCATTTTGAGATGGTGGTAGGCAGGGCCTCCCATGGTTAGATATAAGTGTAGTGTCCTACACCCAGCATGAAAAAGGGCTGGCTCTGTAGAGACCCACATCCAGTATGAAAAAGAACTGGCTCTATTGAAGTACATCCAGCATGAAAAAGGGCTGGCTCTGTAGTGTCCTACATCCAGTATGAAAAAGGACTGGCTCTGTAGAGACCCACATCCAGTATGAAAAAGGACTGGCTCTGTGGAAGTACATCCAGCATGAAAAAGGGCTGGCTCTATAGTGGCCTACATCTAGTATGAAAAAGGACTGGCCCTGTAGAGACCCACATCCACTATGGAAAAGGATTGTCTTTGTGGAAGTACATCCAGCATGAAAAAGGGTTGGCTCTATAGTGGCCTACATCTAGTATGAAAAAGTATTGGCTCTGTAGAGACCCATATCCAGTATGAAAAAGGACTGTCTCTGTGGAAGTACATAGAGCATGGAAAAGGGCTCTCTCTATAGTGGCCTACATCTAGTATGAAAAAGGACTGGCTCTGTAGAGACCCATATCTTGTATGAAAAAGGCCTGGCTCTGTGGAGGTACATCTACTATGAAAAAGGACTGGCTCTATAGAGGCCTACATCCAGTATGAAAAAGGACTGGCTCTGTAGAAGAATACCTACATGGAGGCTAGGCCTACAACTAGCATGAAAATGGCCTGGCTATGTAGAACTTCCCGTGATGAGAAGAATTGAGAGATAGCACCATTTGATCGAGATAGCAAAAGCAGTGATGATGATGATGATCCAATGATGATCCAGCTTTGATGATGATCCAGAGAAGAATACTTGTACTGATGAATTGTGTCAAGAGAATACCTTCCTAGTTAAGAGGGAGTGTTGATGTATTTGTAACTTCGGAATGTATTCACTTGTATATATTGTATTTCATTGATCCCCGATGGTCCTATCAGGAGAATCACTTGTATTTATTTGTACCCCGATGTTCCTATCGGGAGAATCACTAAAAGTCATGAGGAAGTCCCCTCCGTTGTAAGTCGGGTCATTAGTACCCTAGTTGTGGTTACTTGATCCTACATAACTGAGTTAGGATTACTCGATCCTACATAACCGAGTCAAATATTAAGTGAGCGAAAGAGTATAAATAGAAGTGAGGCTCTCCTCATTTATACACACACATACACTCACTCAACTGGGGCGCGTGAGTGAGAGAGGAAGTGCTGGCACAAGTGAGAGAGATCAGCTATCATAGATCATATTTATGTTTTCTGGTTTTACTTTTGATACTGGTGCTCATTCTATCTCTGAGGAAGTTGTGGGGTTTTTCCTTTATGGTTTCCCCAAGGCTAAACCTTTGTGTCTATTGTCTCTTATGATTTATTGTTGTGCATGTTATTCTCTCAAATAAGATCCTAAGATCATATTGTCTAATTGATAAAAATATAACACAAATCCCCCAATAGACATTTTGGCCAAATAAATTCAAGGGATCAAGCATTAGGACAGTTTTTGTGTGTAACTGATAGAAAAATATAACATTTTGATCCAAACTCCATTATTCGCGATGCCTCCAACATACTGATGGCCCTGGTGTATCCCTTAAAAGATTCATCACTTCTGGCCATGGACTTCATGCCTTATGTACAACTACTGGGCATCTAACATAGCACCACACAATATATTTTGAATAGCAAGCTATCTCTTTGTACATCTGAATATTTTGAATATCAACCTCATCAATTGGGTCTACAAGATAGAGGACCTGTCAAGAAAAACAATATGGCATAGTTGTCATGTTGTATGTATTACTACACTACAATACAATTATGTCTTTTTTGTGGAAAAGAAAAACCATACCTCAATATCCTTCATGTCCAGCATGCCCTAGAAAAAATGAGCTACAATAACCATTAAAGTACTAAAAACAATAACAATAATAAAATTATAAATCTATATTATATATAAGTTGTTAAAGAAAGACAACAATATATAACCGTAGCAATATATATCAGATTGGAACCAATTATAAACTCAACATAAGATGTTAGCGCATACCTCCCTTATAATCAGAAAAAATGCTTCTAAAAAGATTGCAATCTCTCAGCGTTAGGTTACTTGCATTAGACTCAACTAGAGCAACATACCTGTGAAAGGAGAGAACCCAGATTTGGAAAAGACCCTAAAATATATCATCCAACCCTCTCACATAAAAAATAGTAGAAACACAATAGTACAACCAACTCACAATAAAAAAAAATAACAAAGTATTGCAAAAAATTCATATAAGGTAGCACTATGGTGGTTGGAACCCAAGGAGGGATCTTAAGGTCAACGCAAGGGTGGACAACTCCACTAAGGGGTGACGCTAGTTATAAAAAATCTAGACATCAACATTTAAGGGTTGTATAAATCAACGTTACTATGCAAGGATCAATCACGAGTCACCACAAGGTTAAACATCACACACAACTAAACATGCATATCAATGTAACATAATAAGGAAACATGACATCAAGTCAACATGAGGGTAGGTTACATGACCTTCTTAACTGTATGTGGTCATTTGTCTCATGTGTCTCATGAAAAGAGTGGAAGCTCATAATCATCATCATTGGATAAGAAAACTCATGTAGTCATCTCATCTTCCCCGGGTTAACTCAGCTAGGGGTGGCCATCCCCTTGAGGATAACCATAGTCCTTGGAAGATATCACACATATTAAAAAATAAGCTATGCAACAAAGTGAACAAACATTTCACATATAAATTGTAAAAAGCACAATTGTAGGTATATTAATTGCTTTAATCAGCACAATACTATCAAACATAGAGTTGAAATAATTATTAAAGTAATGAAAACAAAAACAATGATAAAATAACAATATATATCAGATCTAAGTTGTTAATGAAAGAAAACAATGTTAAAGTGACAATAACATGAATATATTAGATCGAAACCAATTATAAACGATATGGGAATCTCATCTTTCTCAGTTTAACTTAGGAGGGATGGCCATCCCCTTAAGGATAGCCATAGTCCTTGAAATATGTCACGCATATTCAGAAATATGAACTGAGCAATAACATTCACATTATAAACCTCAAATCTAAAATATGACCATGCACCGACTAAATCAAGAAACTTGTAACAAAACTGTACATATTTCATTTTTTTACTCAGTCAAATACAAATCTTGAATGTATAGAACTACATTTTGTTTTGTTTTGTTTTGTTTTTCATAAATTCCAAGATGGGGATATCTAATTCGTTTTCATTTCCCATTGTAGTTGTTGTGCCCTCTCTTTTTGTTGATTTTGTGGGCATGCTCTCCTGTACCATACTTTTTGTACGTCGAATAGTAGGGCTTGGAGGTCGCTGGAGAGGGGGATCATATCCAAAAACCAAGACACTTATATAGATATAATTGTGTATTTATTATTGAGATACGTATTTCATTATTTCCAATATCATTACCATGATATTTACCTATTGGATGACTAGCCGAAACAACTGGAATGTTCAATGGTGCTGCCATTTGTTCCTCTTCTAGTTGAGCATGAGAAGGTACATGCTCTTCCATTCATAGAAGAAAATCTATTTGTACATGTCATCAATTATATATTTAAAATCATATTAAATACTTTTATTTTATACCATACATACCTGAATGGGTAGGTTGCTCGCCACCACCATGAGGAAACTCCCCACCATCATGTAGTACCTGCTCGGTACCGCTATCCTTGCCGCTTTTGTTTCTCTCACCCTGTAAACAAAAAAGGACATTTATTTTTAGATGTAATAATTCATGAATAGATTACACAAGTATATTATAATGATGTCCTTATTGGGTTTATTTACCTCTGTGTGCGTCAATGGGAAAATTGGGGGTTACCCCAAAATTTTTTGACGTTCTAACACATGTTGAAAACCATACTTGAAGTCATGCCTCAAGTCTTCTTCAGTGGATGAGTCTTGAAAATAATTTCCCTGCAATGCATAACACCATGAAAATTTCTTGTGATAAAGCAATTATTTATTTGCTACAATTAGAATTTTTTTGACTACAAATAATGTTCGTTTGATTCTTACAATTTGTGCTTTTTAGTTTTTAATATCCACCTTGGCCTAATTTGTGTTTCCCATGTTTTTCTACTCTTTTATTTGTCTCTTTAGAGGTTTTGGTGATCCTATGAAATGTTTCAAATATGTTAGATACCGCAACTTAAATATATTTAAAAGTAAAAAAAAAATTGAACATTTTTCATTGAAAATATGATATGTGTCATACCTTCTTGAACTGAGTGGCTGAGTCTTTTCTTTTTTTCTCAATGCTTTCTCCTTTGCATCATCTATTATATACTTCCACTCCTCTGGAACCATCATAGGACGCTCATACTTAGGTTTAATTTGCAAATTGTCCCTATAATCTGCCTTGACATATTTCAAGTTTAATCCAGCTACCACAATGACACATTTTCTGTTGAATGTATAACCAAAAAAACTAAACATGTGGTTCATCAGATCATCTTTCAATTTGTCATTTTGGGAATTCCCCCTTTTACGAATAGTGGGCCCAAAAATCTCCAATGCCTTCTCATGCAGGTTCTTATAAAAACATTATTTCTTGCAAAAACAGTATGATCATTAATTATAACTAATTTTTGGTATGTGGATTTGAATTACATGAAAAAAAACAATGAATTAATTAAATAATACATGCAATATTTTGTATCTTGATTGGAACACAGTCATGGTCCACCAAGAAGGTAACAGGAAATGATCCCTTTTTAACCAAACATACTTCTACAGGATAACAACTTTCACATTCGATGCTATTGTCCTATATAACATCCTGTGAAGTAGTAGTGGGTGAAGGGCCCTGTGGTTTCCAACATCCGGTGAGGTTGTAGCAACTAAAGGAATTTATATCCAGGATAATCAAACAACCTTGTTGGTATGGTAGATTGATGATGTGCTGAACTATCACTACTACCAATACCGACCTCTACATCATGTACTCGATGCACAGGTGTTATCTCCGAAAAGTCCTACAAAATGAAATTTTTTATTGATTATATTATATGAAAAATATATAAATAAAATAACATAAATGAATATATTTCATAGTTCGTAAAATATTTCAAAGATGCCACTTACCCCGTAATGTTCTATTTTTTTCCTTAAGTCATCAATTCTTGCTTTGATTTCTTTAGTCCCGGGTTTGATTACAATCAGTATAAGAAGTTCTTGATTGGACTTTTTCAAATCCTTATTCATAATTTCCATTGGGTCAGTCGAATAAAAGATATTTTCCTCAACGAAAACCTCATCATCCTGATATGGTGTTCTCTACAAACATCAATCAATAAAAGTACTTAATTTATTTTTGTCATTACAAAAATTCACATCAAAAAAATAATATGGATATAATAAAAAAATAATTACTTTAATCATGTTTAGGAACTATTACACTATCATTTACTTGATACGACACCATTGGTTACTTCCCACGGTCAACCTTCCACAATAAAAGAAGCAATACATATTCATATTGAAAAGTAAAAATTTAACCATGTCTAATAAACATGATTAGTGAAGAAAAACTTTAGAGTTAATATGGAAATTACATTTACCTGACCAGAAGCTTCATGTGTGTTCTGAGTACCCCCCTTCCACAATACAATAAGCATGATATCACCTTGAAATGTTGAGCTCATAAGCATAAAAAAGGTCAAATGTTAACAACCGTTGTATAATCATGAACTGTGGTTACTATTACATTGATGCTATTAGGTACTATTATGCCAACATTTACTTGATGCGACACCATTGGTGACTCTCGACGACCAACCTGCCACAATTCAAGAAGCAATACATATTCATATTCAAAAGTAAAAACTGAACCATGTCTAATAAATGTGATTAATGAAGAAAACCTTTAGTTTTAATATGACAGTCAAGCTCCGGCGCTCCTCCAAGGGTTATGACAAATCAAGAGAAAAGGAATATCGCAAGATAGGGTAATCGAGGATTCACAAAGTATCATTGGTTTTATGGTAAGGAGTTCCAACCCGATGGACATCCACCTAAAAAAATCATTCTTAGAATCCAGAACATAGCTATAAAATTCCATAAGCTTAGCTACTTTTATGTGTTGCGCAAAAACAATAAGAAAGAAGACCAAGACGCTAACAGAGCGATAGCCTTGGAACATAGCACACTAATTCTCAATGACCATGAATATGAGCAGTACCCACTCCCCTAATGGGAGGGACCTCACTTCCGGATGGTGGATTGTGTGGCACGTGGTGTTCCTAAATGGAGAGGTGGTAGGACATGCGATATTAAGGAACGAGCAAGCAAGGGAGAATTAGCCTGCATGTGAAGGTGATGTATTGTGATTTGAAACAAAAATGGAGAATGAACTTGCATGCGGAATTGATGTCCAAGTCTGGAGATATACTACGACAATGATATCCATCTAGAAGGCACAAGCTAGTTCAGGAACGATGATGCCAATTGTGTCCTAGGTGAACGACTCGAAGGATTCTGGAGATTTAATCCATGCCCTAGAGATTAACCTCATTATGGAAGCATGTGATTCAAATAACTAGATATGTCACCATTGTGGTTCACACTTCCATCCATTATTTGGGAAGAAAATTAAAAATTGGATCATTTTATCTTTCGACATCACAATCTAGTTTCTATGCATTGTACACAATTTGAAGAGACCCAGATCTTCATCAAGTGACATAAGGACATGGATACCAGTGAGGAAAGTGAACCTTGTTGTCTACAACATGACCTTAATTCCATGGGACATCGACTGCTAAGGGCCAAAGAAGAAATGGAAAGTCAGAAGCACCACCTACCTTGGTTCAGAGGCAAGATGAGGAAGCATCTGGGGCAGTTAGTGGAAGACCTTCATGAAGTCAGAGTGGTACAAAGGGAGAAAGAAATATCTTAGGAAATATGCCACTAGGAGCATGCTCAAACCATACAGGTGCTTTGTGACAGGTTGACCCATGTCGAGATTCAAGTTGGAAGAATGGCCTTTGAAGCCCATTTTTAGAAAGAAGTTGAAGCCAAGCACAACTTTGTCGATGGAACTGGCTCTAGGACCTCCAAAGGAAAATAATGTTTTATATTTTTTTTGTGTACTGTTGAAACAATTTGTATGTATATTTTTTATTATATTTAATAGGAACATAGAAATTCTTTTTGTTTAGCAGTGTTACAGACAATATGTAGAAGAAAATCCTAGTAGTGTTGTATGATGTAATCCTTTTTCATACTTGAAAGAATTTATGTAATCTCCCAATGCTTCAAAATTTGGGACTTTGTTAATATAAAATACCATACATCTCTGTTAAAAAAAATATGACAGCCACGTTTACCTGACCATAAGTTGCAGGTGTGTTCTGAGTACCCCCCTGCCACAAAATAATAAGCATGATATCATCTTGAAATATTGAGCTCATAAGCATAAAAAAGTCAAATGTTAACAACTGTAATATAATCATTAATTATGGATACCATTACATTGATGTTTACCATATCAAATCTACTTGCTTGTGGCATATGGCCACGCTCACCCAACCACGAAACACTTTATAACATGATTTGAACCATAGTGAAAAAAACTCTTCATAACAGCCTGAGATCATATTAAAATCAAGTGAGACAAAGAATTTTGAGAAACTAACAAGTATGGGAATCCTTCATATTTTTAGAAGCAGTAAATGGAGCTTTGCAGCCTTGAAAAAACAATTATGGGTGGTCCTAGAGGGATTCTTAGGGTGGTCCTAGGGGGAAGCTTAGGGAAGACAACCTCATGTGTAAAAGGAGGTTGCCCCTCACCATTTGGACACAAAATTATGGTGAAGTATCCTACTACTATAAGGCTGAGTTTTACCTTGTAGTCTCTTAATGTTATATGACTAGTAATCCTACTGTTCCACTGCTGTAACTTATGTTGTAACAGATCTGTTGAAACAAATGTTGTAATAGAGGCGTTGTAACAGAGATGCTGAAATAGATGCTATAACGAAGGTGTTGTAATAGAGATGTTGAAACAGAGGCGTTGTAACAGAGGTTCTCTAATAGAGGTGTTGTAACAGAGGTTTTGAAACAAAGGTAATAAGTATGGTACAATAAGAGGTTGTGAAAGTCAACTATGGGGTCACTACTAGGATGTTACTATAAGTATTATATCAGTTGTTAATGAAGTTTGTAAGTGTTGAGACATAGGTATTGTTTCAACACCTTAAGTTAAAGGTTATTATTTAAGAAGTATTGTAATAGTATTGTTATACTTTGTTGAAGATTATCAAGAGAAGTTTCGGCTAGGTTTTCTACCACAAGAGGGTTTCCTAGGGTAATTTGGTTTTATCTCTGTGATTGTCTTACCTTCAGTGATCCTTATTTAGGTATAGATGTATGCTTATGACTGATATATGCTTCAAAGTATTTTAAAAATTCCTACATACATCTATTTTCTCAACACAATGGCATTTTCTAGTTACATTAAACATTCACAAATCACAATGCATATGCCAATGATAGACCTAACTGAAACCCCCATTAGTGGAAAGGAATAGGTCCCAATGCTCTATTGAAACAAGGGAAAATTTTTGGTGATTGGATTCCTTCACCCCCACTATTGGATGCCTACGAGAGGCATAAGAAATCCAACCAAAATAAGACTATTTTTATTTGATTATATTACATGGATGGGGGGCACAACCTATTATTATATGATCCCATTACTAAACACCATTTGTATTTTAGATTATGCCACTTAGATTGAATGTCATAGGTAGGAATAGAAATAAAAGGTAACCTCCCTTATGTGAAATAAATCCCCTTATGATGTTGTCTAACTTGATTTGAGAGTCTAAGAGCCAAACAATGTAACATGTAAATGTACATATAAGAATACTAAAAATACATCACAACTAAGAGCCAAACAATGTAATATGTACATGTATATGGAAGAATAAAATACATCATAAATTGTAGACATAGAAAGGGAAGGATGACAAACAGGTGGGGCTAAAATTCCATTGGTGCAGTGGGTTCTCATAGACTCGTAATTTCTCTTTAAGTCATCAAAATCGAAATGTTCCATTACATAGATGTCATAATCATATTTCTCATTAAGTCATCAAAATCAAAATGTATTACATAGGTGTCAGAACATCACTAGAAAATACAAAATGGGGAATATCAAGATGAAAACCTTCTAACGCTCTTCATTTGCAAGTAAAACCTCTCTTAGAGCTCAATCGTCATTGAAAAATGTGAATGAATGACAATAAATTATTTTTTTACCAATTTTTTTGAGTTAGAAGTGTCCTGTTTTAGGGACATGGTGTCCTGATTTTGGGACACATCTTGTCACAATGTCAGACACATGTTTTGGAAGTGTCCTAAAAAAATATATGTCCAAAACAAGTGTTCAACACTGTGTCAGGACATGTCCGTTTTCGACACAATGACACATGACACTTTGGCCTATTTGGGCATGTCTGGTGACTAAGATACTGATAAATATGAGGCTACTTTAGGAGTTTAATAGCATCCTTAGATCATGTATCAACTCAGAACAAAAGGAAATCATCACAGAGAGACACCTAGGAATTAAGGTTAATTGGGGCTGATTTGAGATCTATGTACAAAGCCGACATTTTATGAAGATGACCTATGCCAGAAGAAAACATAGTAGAGCCGACCCATGCCTTGTATTTTTTTAGGGATGTATTATATAAATTTTATGGTGGACATATCAAGTATTTATATAGCTGGGTTGGATGGATTCTTGGTATGATTTTTTTCTTTGTTTCAATCGGCATAAGAGAAAAAGTATTGTGTCAAAAATAACTTAGAACTCCTTCTAAAGGGGTCACGATTTAAGTGATTTCCTATAACAACATTGGAGAATATTTAATGGCATCCTAAAACAATGGAAATTCATGGAGTTCCCTACCTTCAAATAGCAGTCATAAGATAATTTTGAAGCATCACCTCTTGGATATTTGAAAAAATACTTGTATAAAATATGCAATCAAAGAGAAGGCCGAACCACTTGCAATATTATTATTTAGTTGTTTAGAGAGGTTTGCAATCGTGGCTTAAGAATAGATGTCCACCTGTGGAGGAAATCATTTACATGTAGAGAAAACTAAAGTATGTCATCATATTAGGGCATACTTTCTAACATCCACCAAATATTGCCAATGTTGGAGGAGCCGCAGCTCTGTGGTAAGGTTCTTCTGCTGCCTTTGGATCGCAATCAATTTCAAGCCTTAGCAAATCTCACCTCATCCTTGTTTCAATATATAGGGAAGAGTCACTACCCTAAAAAGGTCTCTCCTCTTCCTGTTGCACCCTTTTTCCAACACATTGTTTGAAGAGCAGATTGAAGTATGCCATCGGATTATGCCATGTTACCCACAAAGAATAAAAAAACTATTGAGGAATTGGGGTTCAGTAACCTATAAATCCAACTCTACCCAATTCAATTGTTTGATATTTATGATACCTTGAAGGTACATATTGCACCCTTGGTTTTTATGTTTTCAGAGGATCTTCCATTAGTTTGATGGAAAATAATAAATTCAAAGACTTTCATGCATTTTTCCATTGATGAGGTTTATTTTGGTCCAAAACCAAAAAATATTTCAAGTTGGATTATGATTAATGGTTTTTAAATCTATATTCATTCGATTGAAAGTTGTTTGGGATTGGGAAATTGTTTCCCTATTAGTCCTGGGTGTTGGTGGGATTATGGATATAGAACACCCAATTCAGGGATTTTACCCAAATGAATAAATTGTCAATGTCAATGTCGATAATGAGTCTTTGTAGGTTGTTTGCATTATCACCATCAATTTTTGAGGTTTGGTAGGGAGGGTTCTTGTCTTATTCACTACAACAACTCACTATTAGTGTTAGTGTCAGGGAAAAATTTAAAACCCAAATCCCCAAACCCAATCATGGTTTCTTAGTGTAAGGGGTAGGGAATATGATAAGGCCAAAAAAAAGCTCGATGGTTGAGGAGGTGTTGCAACTGCAACTATTTTCCTCGAAAATTTTCATTTTAGGGTCCCCCCTTATTCTTTTAGTGTTTAGATGGTTTAAGTATTTCCAAAATTTTACCAGTGTTTGCTCGTGGCTTATTGTTTTTGAAAAATTTGAGTTTTTTGTCTGTTTGTATCGGATGCCTAATTGACGAGATTTCTGATGCATCGGATGCATAGTTGACTGTCATTTCGGTACGCCTGTCGGGATCCTTCCAAAGTTTTATCCGATGTATCGGTGTCTTTTCATCTATGGTCTCAGAGGTAGTCTGCCAATTTTCCAGAAGTCTAGTCTGAAGTATCTTCGATTAGTCGGGTCTTTATTTGCCTATCTTTCTCTGTGAAGTGATCTTGCCATCGACTGTGTATATGGGAGTGAGCCGAAAGTTTAGTGGTTTCACCGGCCGACGTTGGGGAGGTATAGTGTCGAATCTATCTGTGATATCATGATGTCCTCGCCAATACCGAGATAAGTTAGCATTGTCGTCTTTCGATGTGGTTCTCCCATCCGATGTACCGGGTAGAAAGGGCTGAGTCGATGCGATATTGTGAATTTTCACAAGGCTATGACTCTGGTAGTGGGTTAATTTTTCTTTCCTGCCACTTTATTGGATTACTCCCATAGTCAGGCTTATAAAACCATAATTTTTTTATGAGGTATCATTATCCCTGAGAAGGTTATCCAGTTGAGTCCGCGTAGCTGTCAATTCGCCTATACGAATCTTTCACCAGCAGAGGTTGTTTCTTGTCCAGGTCGCCTGCCACCTTGTATCCAGGTAGGATTCTATCATTTTTTTTATATGCCCAGTATTATTGTTTATTTTTGACCGCATGTAGTGATGAGGTTAGGTATTTTTCCATGGGGGTATTTTGTTTTGAGCAGCGGTGGGGTTTTCTTTACTTAAGGTTCAACCTGTTTAATTGTGAGCATCTTTTCATTTCGCTAGGTATTTTCTCGCTCAGTCTTGTTGGAGACATTTACCATCATACACACTCTTTCGATCAAATTGGCCTAGTTAAACCACTATCCTAAGTATAATTGACATCAGTGGAGCATTAATCGCCATCATCCAGTCACACCCACGCCTACCTACAGTCAAGGAGGCTAACTGGAGCACTCCAGGGGTGATCTGTGTGACATTAATGCACCTAATTGCTAAC
>LPNX010894372.1:361365-393409 GCA_001517045.1 Pseudotsuga menziesii
CAAATTCTTAATGGAGTTAAGCTATTGCTTAGCATTGGTATTGTAACCATTCATTGTTTATTGAATATACAGAGAGGAAACCATTCTGGTTTCGATTAACACCATTTCATGAGTATTTGTTGATTATTCTTTCATGAGATTGATTCTTAGTTCCTAGATCATGTGCAAGAATTAATAAGTCTCTGTGCGGCCATGAGTGCACCATTGACATTTGTTTGGGAGACAAGGGAAGGGTGTAGACAAGCATTTCACCGTATGCACCGCCCCTTTCATTCTTGCATCGATTTAAAACCTAGTCTGCGGGGCCATGTCTTAAGTGACGGTGTGTTCCTGTGGGATGTAGGAGGGGTACGTAGATGATCAGGGGTTTTGGGGATTTTTAGCGGTCTATAGTTTCAGGTTTCTTGCATTTTCCTTAGTCAGGTTTGCTACCCAAAGAAGCAAGGTGGTTGTGAAGATCTATAGTTTTCCCTAACAGAGGTTTTCGCAGGCTAGGGAAGATAGGTTTTTGCCAGTTTCTTGTTGTTTATTCTCGTCTTGAAAGCCTATTTATTTGACAAAAGGAGTTATTCAACATGCATATTGATGGGATGGTAATATTCTGGTTGTTTTATTGATTTTTTTCAATACATATCTTTCTAGGAGTAAGTAGACTAAAATCATGTTGCATGATTGTTACAGGATAATTATTAGCACAACAACATGCCGCGGAAATAGAATAAGAAGGCCCAAGCAGCTGAGGAGGAACCAGAAGTAGAGATAGTAACCAAAGTTGAGGTTATTTATGAAGATACTAAAGCCACTACTGGATTTGAGTTGGAGTATAAATGGGGAGAGGTATACAGAATGATTTCAAACCAGAGTGTTCCAAAAGCTGGGTTTGAAGATATGCCTATATATTCCAATATTGAGATATCAACCATTATGAAAGTGGCTACTAGACTTGAACGTTTTCCATGTTCAGAGGTGATAGGGTGGATTCTACCTAGGGCAGATGTAACAAGGATGATATTGGCCAATACCGAGAAGTAGGGTTATGCTGCATATAGCCCATCCTATGTATCAATGGCTTATAATTTACCAACACCACAAACCTATTTGACTGAAGGTTGGTTAAAGGAGCTCAATCTAGATATGGTGGAAACAGTTAAGAAGATGATGATCCAAGGTAAAAACTTCCATACAAGGCCTTTTGGAGAGTATGAAACATCAACCCTCCGTACTCCCTATAGGTTCATTGCTTTGATGCTAAACATAATTTTTGGGAGGGATAATGGAAAAATATTTAAAATAGGTTGGGTAGCAGTGATATTTTTTGTTGCTACCCAAGGTACAATCTTTAATTGGGAAAATAAAGTGTCCAACAGCCTTTCATCTTATATAAGTGCAACATTGGGAGGAGTGTCCTAGAAGAAGACATAATTTTATATGAGTTCGATATTAATTGATTGCATTCTATGTACTCAACCATTCCCAGCATTGAAGTGCCAATGGGATAAAGTCCGGGCCCCTGTGTATGCTGCCTATTATTATTCTAGGCTCACAAATATTATAGCCATTACAAGGAGATTTGTGAGAATTTCATTATGCCATTGTATACATTAATTTTCTTGGTCGAATGTAATTGTATGTCAGATGAAGCTTTGGAAGTTGTGCAAAACAACAGAAACTATTATTTGACAGAAGAAGGTTTATATTTAAGAGTGTACAGTGGTTCAAGGGCCCCTTCCCTTCTACCAAAGTATGATACAGACTATGTGATCCATAAAGAGGCTATGAGACAGTTGTACATTGATGGATTGGGAAATTTCCTTTTTGAGCAGAAGAAGGCAGTATATTCTGCAATCCCCTTTTTTGTAGGAAGTTACAAATTCTCCAGGGTAAAAACTGCAGCAGAGTTTGTTAAGGATTTAGAGTATTTTCACTTCGGTGAAAAGAGTTTCCATAGGAATGAATCTGAGGATAAAGTTGTTGATTATTGCACAATAGTTGGATTGCATTTTGAGTATACAAATTTCTAGGATAAAGATGAAGAGATCTTCCGGAATGCTCAAAACATGACAGCTTTGAGGAAAAGATTCAAACAAAAGATAGCTACTGTGGGAGGAAAGGGAAAAACTGATAATAAACTCAAAAGGTGGGAAGAAGATGCAGCGAAGAAAAGGTGGGAAGAAGCTCACAGGTTAGTACAAGAAGTAGAGTACTGGTTGTGAGCTGAAGAAGAAGAAAAGAAAAAGACAGTTGAAGAGGTGACAAAGAAAATAGAAGAAGAAAAGAAAAGAAAGGAGGAAGAAGAAATACAGAGAAGGAAAAAAGAAAGTGAAGGATTAATATTAGAATATTCTAATAAGGAAAAAGATCAAGCATAAAAGGTTGTTGAGGAATTGAGATAAGAGACACAAGAAGAACAAGACCCTATCGATCAAGGAAAGACTCAGTCTGATGCTGATCCATTCGAATATACTGTTCCATCTAGTAGTACAACAAGAGAGAACCCTCTGACAGTATCTGGAATCAAAATAATTCCTTTTACTCCCACAAAAGGAGAAGAAGTGCCTGATTTAAACACCATTTTCTATGATAAGATAAAAAAGAGGATTGTTAAAAGAAAAGAGAAAAGGGTGAACACTGGAGGTAATCCAGGAGTGATGGTGACTGATAAAATAGTGGTTAGCGGTACCAACAAAGATCCACTTTTAATGGAAAGAGTTGGGGTAGCCCTATCCCTAGCCACTGAAAATAATGTGGACATAATAATGACGGATCTCGAGAAGTCCCAGAAGAAGGTTGCACAGTTAAAAGAGACCTTAAGAAAGGAGAGAAGTGAAAGTCAGAGCTTGAAGAGAAAATATGAATATATAATTAGTGAAGTTAAGGTATCCAAGGCAAAGTGTCAGACTCTATAGGAAAATAAATATGCTTTGGTGCTATCTACAGGTAATATAAAAAAGGAATCCCAGGACACCTTGGCATATTTTGGGAAACTACAGCAAGGATATTAGGTTTTGGAAGCCGAAAGAGATAATCTGAGGCTATCAATTGAAGAGTTGAATAAGGAAAATGGGAGGTTAGAAGATAAAGTGACAGAACTAGAAGTACAAAGGACCACTGCAGAAGGGAAAGCCAAGCTGTATGAAACCAAGATAGTATCCCTGGAAGATCAAAAGAATTCACTGGAAGTTTCATTGAAGATATCTATGGAGCAGGAAGCTATTGTTGAACCTTTAAAGAAGCATGCTCTCATGCTCAGGAATAAGATTCATCCAATGTAGCTTCAGATGGTGGAGTAGAGGTTCAAGGTTCAACAAATAGAACTAAGATTGGAGGAAATTATAAATAAAGCTTCCTATTTCTTAGACAGGACATAGGACATATTAGAAACTCTACAGGGAAGAATTACATGGGTGGAAACAAGTAAGAATCCTCCTACAGATGTACCTCCCAAAGACCTGGAGATGATAAAGCTAGAATATGAGTTGATCGAGTTTGCTAGCAAAGTAGCAGAAGAGCTAGTAAAGACAGTGAGGAAAATGAAGAGTGTCTATGCAGAATTCTATAGAAGAGTCCTCCTAACTTACAATCGGTGTCAAATATCTTCTAGAAAGACACTAGAGGTGCTTCCAGAGCATGAAATATTCCTGAAGCAATTACAGGAACAATGCAACGAAGATGAACAAGCCATTCAGCTAGTGAAGATATTAGATGAAGAGGTCCTTAAAACTGAAATAGAACATGCGGCAGTTGGTAGTCACTTACTGGAAGACCAACTTCACGTGATTCCGGAAAGAGTAGTGGGTATAAAATCTCAAGCTGCTAAGCATGAAATTACTATCATATTCTAGAACCTTTTGGTTTTGAGAACATAGCAGCAGATGCCAATGCATGGAGGAAATTTATGAACAAGCAAGTTGAGCTATCTTAGTTGGACTATTTAGAACATTTGATTAATGATGTAATATATTGTATTTTGAGTCCTTAATCTAAATGACAAAATTTTGTAAAGGAAAGGTTAGGGGAAGCCCAAAAGGAAATGAGGGAAACTCAAGAGTTTTTGCTTTTTGTATAAATATAGGCAAGATTTATGTAATGAAGGACCTTTTTTCAGGCTATATTTGTGCAAAGTTATTGTAAGAAGAACTATTTCATCTTATAATAAAGATTTTATATTTTCAGCCGGAGAAAGCACCGTGGAGTTTCAAATGCTTAACATAGACTGGTTGAATGTGAACTGCTTCTATTTTAGCTTGTTTCTATGAACTGTGAGATTGTTCTAACTCGTGAATTATTTCATGTTCTGAATATGATCATGTTTATTTATCTGAAATTTCCACAAATATTATTGGAGTAATGAATGTTTTAATTGACAATGAGCTATCTCTTTATTTATGTTTCTACTCATATGCATGCATTCAGAAATATAATCAACTATCTGTAGTATTCTAAATGCATGTTATGCAGTACATTACTCATCACTAATTACAGTATTTCTCCCTAGGGATAGGTCAACTGCACTTGCATATCATACCTAAATATACAACTATATATATATATATACACGGTGGAACGGGCCGCAACCGGTAAAGCAAGCTTTAACCGTTACTTGACCTACAGTAGTCGGACTGTAAACCAGATGGATTCCCCATACCAACCAATAATGAGCTAATTGGGAACACTTATTGGGGAGAATCCCTATTGTTGTTACCTGCAATTTTCTAAGCCTCAATAGGAGGGTGGGTTGCATTCATTTTAAAAGATACTAACCCGTGGAATTCATGAAATTAAACTCTGGAGTGACTTGTGTAGAAAAATCTATCCCTCACCAATTTCACCATAACCAAGGAAATTTACTTACTCACCATGTTAATTTTGAAATGGCCATCCAACAAAATTCACTATCGAATAAAAATAGTCAAGTAAAAAAGCTAGGGCATCTGGAGTGTACTTGTTAAAGATTCAAAAATAGAATAGGTCGACGGCTCAAATTTGATGCAACACTGAAACCACCACATCGAGGATGCAAGAGATCAATGTTGAATCATCGTACTAGTGGTCGAGGTATTTCCTTGACTTTCATCAATTTCCCTAGGGAGAATTGTTTAAATAGAGGATGCTTAAAGACTATATTTAACATTCAAAGGTTATCTATTCCTCCTCCTCCTCGCAATGATGGGAACCATGCAGGATGAGATATTGTGCAGGCTCAAAGACTAAATGATTTAGAAATAATTTCATTGGGAGAATATTGTCGCGTGGGCTCGTGCGTGCTCTAGTTTTGTAAAATCAAAATTGGAATTTAAATTATAAATATAATATTATGTACATTGATATATATATATATATATATATAATGTACCTAGATTCCCTAATTCTATATATAATTTTTTTGTGGAGACCAATGTTATCCCACATCCATGGTTCAAATCTTAGGGAGTGTTAAGATTATTAATCCTCCCTTGTCCAATTTGGTCATATTTGTAAATCAGGAGTCATGTCTAAATCTGGAGTCCATGCAGTCTATTTTTAGTCACTAGCACCATTGGGTCCACTTGGCCTAATTGGGGCACATGTTCTAGTTACTAAAGTCTGGGGAACACTATTTGAGGCCTACTACCACTAATTTCACTTGCATGCATCAGTTTAGGAGCCTCCTAGACCAATCCCTACAATTTAGGAGCCAATGGGAGTGCCAAAACCAACCAAGGTCAGTTCATTGAGTTGGTGACTAATCAAGCTAAGTTAGGAGTCAGTTACATTCAGTTCTAGTCCTCTACATTCAGCTAGCACTAGGTTTGCATGGCTGCACATAGGAGAGGTGCACTTATCACCTACCACAGTTAGTTATCCTTAGTCAACACTGAATGTAACACTCAAGTTTTGTTTTAGACAAGGTCGATTAACTATTGAGTCCTCCGACAGTGATTTAGACAAGGTCTTAGTTACCTACAGTCAAGTAGATTCTAATCAATTCGAATTTACTCATATGGATTCGAATTGCATGTGGCTATTTAAGCCATTGTACTTCATTGTAATTATTATCTAATTACTCTTTGATTAATGAAAAGCATTCACACTTGCAAGCCATTTTTGCATTGTTTCATTCTTCAATAACTAAGTAAATTGTGTGATCTATATTGTGAGTTGTGTGTTTTTCCATAGATCTATGAGCTCAATTTAATATGGTATCAGAGCCTCAACGAACAAGGCACTTCTCCTCCTCAGATCTCCTACTGGATCATTTTTGAGCAAAATTGCTCCTTCTAGTGCTGCACCAGAAGCAGAAAGCTTACCACTTAATACCCCAAGTACAAGCTTGCTTGATCAACTATGTTGGGTGTGATGAAAACTTGAAATGTGCAGGCTATCGAACTTATGGTGCCCCTTTTTTTTTGCAGGTACAACTTCGAATGGATTCATCAGTTCCTCTTCTCTCCCTATTCTCAAACTATTCAGAATGGAAGAAGAAGATGATTGCATCTCTGATGAGATGAGGTCTCTATGGGTGTCTATTGGACTCGGTATAGAGTGTTTTAGTGAGAATTACTAGCTGAATAAATGTGATGCAGCTTTTGGAAGAATAGAACTGGGTCTTTCTCCTAGCTTGCGCTACCTTAGTACATCTATTGAAGACCCGAAGGAAATCTAGATAAGATTGGACAGAGCCTTTGGAATGATTGATGAGGCTCATAATAGTACTTTGGAGAGAATATACAGCACCATAAGAATTATTGATCCAAAATTCTCAGCCTCCACTCTCTCTGATGAAGTTGTTCAAAATGAAGAAGAAGAAGAATCTTCTACACAGTCAATTCGAATTGAAGACAATCTCCTTGCAGTGACTCCTTCTCCTGATGCTCCCGAAGTTCATGAGATCTCTGATATCTCATCTCCTCATATTTATGAAATATAAGAATACATTTGAATCTTTGATATTGAAGAAAAAACTGTTGCACTTCCATGCTAACATTCACCGGTGATTTTCCTTTGAATTCTGTGCAAAATTTGCCAGTAATTGCTTCCGAAAGTGAAGAGAAATTTGATTTTTCTCCCTCTAATGTTGCTTATGGTGTGAAAATATGTGATGCCTTGGATATTTTGGAAGAAATATCAGATTACCAAAGTGATCCATTCGCTCCCCATGATCTATATTTTCCATCAAATTCCTGCAGGATTGCATGCACCAAAATTCAGAATTTTGAAGAAGAAGAAAGATGTGCATCCACCGTCTCGGTTGACCATTTATTTGGATATGATATGAAAATTATTTGATCTGATATGATATTATTTATATCTATTCTGATATTTCTTGTTTTAATATTTCAAATTCATAATCTTTAAGTACTGCTTGTAGTTGTTCTCATCAACGGTGTGAAGAAACAAGTACCGTAAGTCTCCTACAAAACTGTTGCTGGGGATTTGATTTCATTTCACAGTTTTGGATATGTTGTGAGCCTATTTATATATGATTTAATTTATTATATGATATTATTTTTAAAATACAATATCTTTTAGTCATGCTTGTAGCTGCTCTCACCAATTCCGGTGTGAAAAATCAAGTACCGCACTTTCTCTTCAAAACTGCTGATGGGGATTTGGTGTTAGTTTCCTCATATGAGGTTGTTGATATTTTATGACATGATTCATTATCTATTTCAGAAGCTATATCAGACTATGGAGCTCAATCATTCCCTCTCAATATTCCCAGTGCTTCTCTACCATTGATCACATGCTCATCTCCTCACAGAACTGGTAAAGAGGAAGATTTTCTGCATCTGCCTAGACACTTACTCCTAACACTTGAGGCTGTTCTTACCACTCATGGTTTGCTGTTCATGGATGAAACATATCAGTTTCTTGAGTATTCCTCATGTGTTCTGAATACTCAATAATCTTTTCTCACTTATCAGTTGACTTCGGTTGCTCTACATGGGTCCATTCTTCATCCGACAACTGTCTATATTTTTGATTTAGTTGAGCATATCATTCTTCTTCCAAAGAGGAAGATTCCTCCAGACATAATTATGGAGAGTTTCACATGCCAGGACCTAGGATACATGTGCACAAAAGAACCAGATTGATCCTGATTCTACCTGCTTAATTAGAGGGGGGGCTTTTTTCCCATGTGGTTTTTTCCCAGCTCCTTGTATTAAGCAGTTAATTTAGTTTACTTGATGTAATGGGTGACCTATGGTATTAGTTACTAGGGCCCACATATTTTCCAAGTTAGCATTCAGGGGGGGTGTTAGGATTATTAATCCTCCCTTGTCCAATTTGTTCATATTTCTAAATCAGGAGTCATGTCTAAATCGACAGTCCATGCAATCTATTTTTAGTCACTAGCACCATTGTGTCCACTTGGCCTAATTGGGGCACATGTTCCAGTTACTAAAGTATGGGGAACACTAATTGAGGCCTATTTCCACTGATTGCACTTTCATGCATCAATTTAGGAGCCTCCTAGATCAATTCCTACAATTTAGGAGCCACTGGGAGTGTCGACACCAACCTTCATCAGTTGAGTTTAGTTAGTGACTAGTCAAGCTGAGTTAGGAGTTAGTTACATTCAGTTCTAGTCCTCTACATTCAGTTAGCACTAGGTTTGCATGGTTGCACATAGGAGGGGCACATTTCTCACCTATCACATTCAGTTATCCTTAGTCAACACTGAATGTAACACTTGATTTGTGTTTTAGAACTCCGATGAACTCTGGTTATGGTTTAGAAAAGGTAAGTTAACTATTGAGTCCTACGATAGTGATTTAGACAAGGTCTTAGTTACCTACAATCAAGTAGAGTCTAATCAATTCAAATTTCCTCATATGGATTCGAATTTCATGTGGCTATTTAAGCCATTGTACTTCATTGTAATTATTATCTAATTAATCTTTGATTAATGAAAAGCATTCACAACTGCAAGCCATTTTTGCACTGTTTCATTCTTCAATAACTGAGTAAATTGTGTGATCTATCTTGTGAGTTGTGTGTTTGTCCACAGATCTATGTGCTCAATTTAATAGGGAGAAGCAAAGACAATATCATATTTAAACTAGGTACATACTATAGAAAATATATTAGATGTGATTAATCAAACACCAAGAAATTAATCTATTGGTTTAATTAGGTAGTGGTAGGTTCACAAAGGGGATGAAATGTGTAGTGAAAATAATGGATATAAATCCTATATATATTGTGATGCTTAAAGTATATATGAAGATGTGCTATATTTGGATCAAGGGATTAATTAAATGGACAATGTCTTTCAATAACATGCGTGTCTTATTTTCAATAACATGATGATGATGATGATGATAACAATGAAGATGATGTTGATGTTAATGATGATGATGACGAGGATGAAGATGATGATGATACCATTGATGATGATGACTATGATGATACCATTTTTTATGATGATTGTGATCATAAATATGAACATGATGATGATCGAGATTATTCTAATGAGGATGGACACGATAATGATGATGATGCTGATGATGTTGATGATGATGATGATGAGGAGGAGGAGGAGGAGGAGGAGGAGGAGGAGGAGGAGGATTAGGATGAGGATGAATATGATGACGGTGTTGTTGTTGATGATGATGGTAACAATGAAGAAGAAAATGATGATTATGATGATGATGATGATGATAACGATGATGCAAATGATGATGTTGATGATAACAATGAAAATTATTATGATGATAAGATTATTGATGATGGATGATCATCAATATCATCATCATCATTATCTTCTTCATCTGACTCAACATCTATATCATCATGATTTGGTTCAAAATCACTATCGTTGGAAGGATCGCTCATATCAACATCATCATCAACATCATTTTCAGTTATATATTCATCATCAATATCATCACTAAGTACTACATTATCTTCTACGCCATTTGGATGATCAACTTCTTGATCAGATTCTTCATCTGACACATCTGCGATGACCAACTGCTCCTGATATGCATCACCTTCTTCTTCAAAATTGTGTTCTTCCTCTACATTATACTTGACTAGTCTTTCTCTTGGATCATATCTAACAATGTATGCCCAACTTGCTTTACCTGGAACCTCTGAGTAAAATACCTACTCACATTGACTTGGAAGAACATAATACCTTGTACCCGATTCAAGTGCCCTTGTATTACCCATGGTAAATCCATTTACATGCTCAATAATAGTTATTTTGGGATTAAGTTCATTCATTTATATCCTATACCATTTGACCTGAAATAGAACTATTTTAAAGGAATTAGAGTCACACTCAATTGTATCTTCCAAATAACCATAGTACCTATTTTTCAGATACTTCTGGATGCTAGTCACTTCTATAGGAAACATTAGTAACTTGAAAAACTACAGTTATCCCACAATCAAATGTTTTCATCTTGTCATCCAAATATTTGATGCGAAATTTATGACCATTAAACCACATAGCCTTGTGGTGTATCAAATGCATCATGTCTGATTCAGTAATTAAATACATAAGAAGAAAAAAACAAAATAAATACATTGATATAATGGGAAACAATGGAAAAAATGAGCAGGGTAAATATGCTTTCTAATTTATCGTTTATACCACATGCTAAATCAATTTCTCTTTATGTAAGTTCACCAAGATATTGTTCTCGACGGCGCACCATTTTAATCAATTTACTGACCCCTTCCCATGATAAGGTACCAAATCATTTTGTACATTGTTCTATCCATTCCTCCATCCAATCAATATTTTTTTCTATGTATAAATGTATTGCATCCCACTTGTGACCAACTATATGAAAAAATAACGATTAAGAATTGTAAATTAACTATCATTAAAGGCAATTAAGTTTGCCTTAAAATACTGATGGAAAAATGAAAGTTACATGAGCAATATATATATATATTACTCAAGTAATATATATATATATATATATATATATTGAAAAATTAATTGTATAATGAAGTAAATCTACACCATCTGATTACCTTTCACTTTCCTCGTTCTACCTTTCCCTAGCAGGACCTCCCCTTCAAATTTGTTGATGGAGTTGACAAGCCAAATGCGAGGTAGATTGATTTTTTTTCTAAATTTGGAAGATAATGACTAATGCACACCATGGATTGATATACCATATAGCTCTTCCGAATAGAACCCTTTGGATGTTCTCTTTTTCTAACAAAAGCCATTAATGAATTCAAATGCCTCTCCACCATCCACATTGACCTTGTGTGTATAAGTCCACACAGTTCAATCTCCTCAACTTGGTGTATGAGATAATGTTCTTGTGCATTGAAAAATGATGGGGGTAAATACTTCTTTATTTCACACATTAGATGAGGAATTTCTCTCTTCCAAAACCTAATATCTTCTTTATGGATTTATTTAGATGAAAGCCACCTACAAATGATGCAAGAAAATAACAGTGATCAACAATATTGAGGCATATATAATAAAATTCCAAGCATTGAAACACAATATGTCAATAATCTATGCAACAAAGTGGACAAACATTTTCATGCATATAAAATGTTACTTACTACATGTATTTACCAAGATCATATGTAACTTATTTTATGTTGTCGACAAATCTATATGGGAGTGAGAGAGGTAGAACATACTGTAACAAAAAGAAAATCATTATTTATTTCCAAATAAGAGGCAACAATTAATAAAAATATGTACTAAATGGAAATTATATACATAAATAATTATCTTAATGAGTGTATGCTAGTCATGAGTTTTAACACCACCAAAATCACCTTTTTTTGTTAAGATATTTTGTATGTTTGATGAAAACCTCATCATAAACCTTATTTTCGGAAGGGCCTCTTTTGTAGCATCTTTTTTTTTTCTCTGTCAATAACCATGGAAGACTAATATTTCGATCCCCATCTCTGGCATTGGAATTAATTACACTTTGGAATGTGTGATTGGCTTCTGCAATGTCACTACAACTTTCTTCAATTTTATCTTTGTCATACCTTCCATCTAAGGTTCACCATATCATTTATGTTAAATTCTTCTTGATATGCATTGTATTGAACAAATGAGTTATTTGTAGGTGACCGATTGTAGTAAGGAAACCTATCGAATTGTATGGGATAACTCTTCATTCCTTGTGGAAACCCATTCATGCCTTAACGACATTTATTAAACATAAAATAAAACAGATTAACAATAATCCATGACATCATTGGTAGAGAAAATTCAGTAAAAATGTAAAAATAATAATATTACATATTTATATGCTACATATACAATTTGCATACCTTGATGAATTCTATTATATTCCAGCTTCCATAAGTGAGGTGTCGTTATTCATGGTTTCTTTCCATTCTCTTATTTACCATTAAATTTTGTTTTCTCAGTAGTTCGATACCTATGGTTCATAGGGAGGAAGTGCTTGTACTCATCAAACACCTCCTTTCATAAACTTCTTGAACGACGCAATTGTATCCTAGGACCACACACTGGAAATACAAATTTTCCCTTTGTTTGAATACCTAAAAGGTATACGTATTAATGTTATCATAAAAATATTATTATTTTAAATATAAAAAATGCATGATATTTACTTTAAAAACATATAATTTTAAAGTGCAATAGAAAGTTACACACCACAAAAATGTGTTAACCTGAGAGCAGCATGAATTATCCACGCAAGTATTCCATGGAACTGAAATTGTTTCTTCCCTATTTTTCTAGAGATTTCATACATAGTGATGCTAACCCATAACTCCAATATCTCATCGATAAGAGGATCAATATATACATTCATATATTTAACTTTGTACTTACCTAATTGATTCATCATACAATGCTATTTATTTATGTGTCCCAATATATAAAAGGTGTTCTCATGCAATAATGAAACAAAGAAATGAAATAATATAATTACTTTCAAAAAAATACCTGGACTAATCATTGCCAACATTGTGTGCTATCTCTTTATCGGCATCCAAGGAGGAAGGTTATTGTTTATGAGCAAAACAATTCACACTGAGTAAGTAGAACGAAGCTATCCAAATGGATTGAAACCATTAAATGCCAATGAAAGTATAGAATTACGAGGTTCATCTTTAAAAATTGGCCATTTTTTTTCGACGTTATTCAATGCAAAGCCATCTGCATGCATTTGAAGAACACCATCTTCACTTCTGTTTTTTGCATGGTAATCCATAAACTGTGCTATACTTTGGCACCTGAATAGTCGTTGGAAACATGGAATTATGGGAATATAACAAAGAACTTTGTGAGGCACCTTTTTTGTTACTTGATCAGTTCAATATCTACATATTTCACATTGTGGTAATTTTTTTATGATGCATATTGTCCTTAATATATAATAAGATCATTAGGACATGCATCAATAGCTTGATACTCCATTCTAATTTGTTTCATAATCAAGAATACCTCTCGACATGTGCGTGGTAAGTTATTTGATGGTGTTAATAGAAATTCACCCAACAATATCCAACGTTGACAAAAAAATGAAATTTAAATAATATAAATCATAAATATTTCATATCCCTAATGTTGGTTGCTAAAAATGACCCTTTTTTCTCTCTTTTCTTATGGATATTTTTCCTTATTTTCCTTTATTATTACAACCAAAATGGTATTTTATCCAAGGAAAGCATGATTATGAGCAGGTATAAATAATCTTTATTTTGTCAAAATTAATGCTTAAATTTATCTTTGTTTATGGGTTTTGTTTCCTGAATAAGTTAACATGTGATGGATTAATGAAGATAGTTAAAGGTTACAAGAAATTTGGAGAAAACAACTTTCCAATACACGAAGATCCAAGTGTATCATCCTACCTATACACAAGGATTTGGGTGTATCAAATTGCCGATACACATGGGAAAGGAAATCTATGGGCACGTAGTTCCACTTCTTTTTGGCACTAGCTTAGGGTAGTTAAAGGACATGTCAACCCATCCATTTACGTGGCTCATTGATATTTATAAGGCATTGTATTAATTCGATCTGTTGCTGAGATGCATGATTTTATTGAATTAAAATATTGTTTTAGAGTGTTTTAATTATAGAACAAATTTCCTTACAACAGTAGATTGGATTTAAATTCTTGTGTAATGTCCCCATTTTTATAATTGCATAACAGGACAATTCCATCAATCCTACTAGTTCCTTAGGTTGGATGGATACATTTGGAATTTTAATAAGGGAGATAATAAATGATGTTCAAACATTAGAATGGAATAAAAATTTAATAATGGAGATAATTAAATAAATACAATAGAAAATTGAAGTGGCAATGGAGCATGGAGACACATGGAGATTATGGGACCCACACAAGCTAGAATTTCTGCGCCACATGGCATTCTCCTCTTGCAACTTTGAATCCATGGGAATGCTAATGTTCTTGGATGACTTAGAAGGCTAATACACTTGGACATATGCATCATAGGTCTAATTGGGAAGATAATTTAACTTACATGGAAGAGGAAGAGTCAAATGGGAGTTTCTTGGACACTTGGGCTAGATTCCCTAACATCTATGACATCTATGACACCAATGATGAAGATGCTATGAAATTTATGACATATTGCAGACTTGAAGGATGAAATATGACCATTATAACATTTTAGGTCGAAATATGGCATCCAATAGGTTTCTTATGTGATTTGGGGAAGCTCAATGGGTTCCCACTCGAATCGGGAGAAGATGGAAGGCTAGGAAAGGGAGGACACATGGCAAATCTTGAGCACAAACCCTAATTCGATTTGTATTGAGTTTGTGGATGGATTGGTAACCTTATAAGGATAAGTATGTTTATAAAATATAGGGATAAACAAATATAGGGGCTTTTGATAATTTGAGAAATTTGCATTTGTGAAATGAGAGAGCTAGTGGATGACTAGTTTCTTGCCTTAGCCAATTTCGAGGGTGAAAGATTCCCATCCAAGTTGGTTTTTGGAGAGGCCACTCAGGTATTTAATGGAGGTTTTATTTGTAGGTATAATATATAGGGAAACTCATGGTTCCTTCTAGTGCAGCACATTCTCTCAACCATTTCCAGTTTTTATTGCATATTCTTGCTCATGGAGGGATTGCGCTTTGGGTGAGCTATTGTACTCTTTGGGAGAGCCTTTCCTATTCCATTTATGATTTTAATATGTTTAATATGATATTTTCTCCATATTCATAAATTATCAGGTAGAAATACCAAATGGTTGTATGTAAAAGTGATTATTAATGAGCAAACAATGACCATTTCCCCACTATATTGAGGTATGCCATTCAATGATGATGATTTCGAGATTATAATGGTAAATTTATGATTTTAATAAGTTTAATATGCTCTATTATTTATTCTAAGAAATTATTAGGTATAAATACCAAAGGGTTTTATGTAACAGTGAATATTAATGAGCAAACAATGACCATTTCCCCACTATATTGTTGTATGCCATGGTAATGTTGATTATTTCGAATGGGAGAATGTATATATGATATATTTATGATGAATGTACTTTATATTATGATTTTTACAATTTTCATGTTCATCACTTAATAATTTGAAGTCATCTTACTCATTTTAATTGCATTTGGAGAATATTTGATGTCATTTCCCCAAGGGTCGAATTAGTGATTTTGTAGCTGTTTGGGAGAGGGTTATAATAGCCTATATAAACTGAATAATGATGCATATGAGACATTAAAAATGTAACTTAAACACACTCTTCATATTTTCATAAATTCAAGTGGGTTTGGGACCATTTGAGAAGCCATTTCTAGCATTTACCCAGGGGGGATTAGAACCCCAATTTGCTATTAAAGACTCCTACCTTGAACAGAATATTAAACATGTTTTAAAAAGTAATTAAAGGGTTTTAAATAATAACTTAACATAATAATAAAGCCTTAATATCATTCATACACCTTCTCATCATGTTTGGGAGCATTTGGGTCAATTTGGAGACCTAGACATCAAAACTAGTCAAAGGTCGAAATAGGAGAAAAAGTGAAAAATTGGTCATTTTAATAAAATTTCAAAGATTTGTATATCATTGATATTCAAGGGTTGAAGAATTATTGCTGGTTTTTTTTCACTCTACAACCTATATTGACTAGGGTTGATTCGTTTTAGGTTTTCTTTCTCTTCCCGGCCTGTTTGCCGCTATGGCGTCCAATAGTGGAGGCCAAAGGAACCCCTCCTTCAACTCAGTGCTCTCATGTAAGGCCCCATCGGCTCTACCTCTAGTTATCTCATCCTCAAAGAACAATCCTGGTCCATATTCTAAAGGGAAAGGAGCAGTGGGGATTGGCTCCTCTTCTCAAGCCCCCTCTCGACCCGCAACTCCACCTGAGTTGAGGCAGTTTCATTAGATGGACCCTTTCTCGACAACTAAAAATGAAAACCCAAATCTCTTCTCATACCCAGATACAAAATCACCTCAACTCTTGTTAGTGAAAAATTACAGTTCATGCAAGACCATGCTATCATCTGCAAGTTCATTGGCATCTGGCCCATGGAAAAAGCATTGGTCGGATGAATTTTCAACTCTTGGAAACATAAAGGGAAATGTGAACTAAAACTTGGATCAAAGAGCTTCTTCACAGTTATATTTCATAACCAAGAGGAAAAGAACCACATATTCCAAGGAGGTCTCTACTTCTATTCCCTGCCTCAAGAATTTCAGAACATAGAAATGCTAACGGGAATTGGAAACACCCTGGGAACCTTTGTACAAATATCCGATGCCACTCTAGCTTGAAGGTACACGTCGTATGAGAGAATCTGCCTCTATTTGGACATCTTAGTTGCATTGCTAGAAGCCATCTGCCTCAGTCACAGGGACTCTAAATGGATTCAAACTCTGGATTACGAGCACATTCTATTTCGTTGTCGAAATTTCCATGAGCATGGCCACCTTTTCAGATATTGTCCTTTGAATATGAAACCCCCCCTCCTTGACTGCAGAGACAAAAAAGATGAGGACGATTTTACCAATGCTGCAAGAAGAAGAAGACAAAACAAGAATCCTCAAAACCCTTCTTCCTCTCAGAACGCTCAAGTCCAAAACAACTTTTCCCCATTGTCAGAAATTCCTCTACAGGAACCCATCAATGCAACCCATGCTCGACTTAGGTTTAGAATTTGGCACAACATCTCACTCTGACCCCAAGCCATCTCTTTTCAAGGATCAACCTTTGTTTTTCGAACCCCCCTTCTCTCGAGATGATATTCTGGGTCAAATTGTTGAGGTAAACCAATGTATGATAGAAGATGGCGAACAAAACGAAGGGGAATATATGGAGCTAGGTGAACTAGACCTTTCAGTCTAGAATGAAGCCAAAAAGAATGGAAATTTAGAATGCATCCCGTCCAACCAACTGAAACTCTTTGCATACCTCTATCAGAACATACGTCCTTATAAGGAAGCAACTCAACCAACAGAAACCTCATCTCAGGATCAGGGAAAACATACTCTTGGTCTGAAACAACAAAAAAGAAGGGAAATGGATAAAATCCAAAGTGATAATCCAAAGAAAGGCATGAAATATAACAGTAAACTAATAAAAAAATTGGGTGCCTTCTTGGTTGACTCTAGACAAAGTGCTTGCCTCAAGGCACACTTACCCCCCATGGTTTAAATGGATTTAAAAATCATATCCTGGAATATCAGGGGAATCAGGGGAGATTCTAAAATATGTCTCTTCAAAAATAGGATTCTCACAGAGAAACCTGTGGTTATTATGGTACAAGAAACCAAATCCTCGAAGCAAATTATCATAGACTTTATCACCCAAATCTGGAGGAATGCTCAAGCCATAGCCTTGGATGCCAAAGGGAGTGTAGGAGGAATAGCCATAGTTTGGAATCCAGATATCTTGAATATAGAAGGCTTCTTCTCTTCCCCATACACCCTATCTGGATGGTTGAAAATTACAGGCTCCACTCATGGGGCAGTTCTAACCAACATTTATGGACCACAGCAAATGGAGTAGAAGCTCAACTTCATAAAACATCTCAACTGGCTGATCCACAACAAAATTCCCTCCCAAAACTGGATAATAGGAGGGGACTTCAACATCATCACTTCCCTCAGTGAGAAAAAGGGAGGCATTAGAAAGGTGGATAGGGATAGTGAATCCCTTCAAACCCTCATCCAAGAACTCAAGCTGGAAGGCATCCAAACCACTAATGTTCTTTTCACATGGAACAACAGAAGAGGAGGAGATAGACAAGTATCCTGCAAGCTAGACCGCTTTCTCACCTCCCCCTCGCTTCTACAAAATTAGATCAACCTCTCGGCCTCTATTCTACCCTTTGCAGGCTCAGATCACTCACTGATTTTCCTAATCCTCAATATTGATGGGCCTCACAATAGGAGACCCTTCATATTTTAGAAATTTTGACTATCTCACCCTGACTTTCTAAACAAATTCAAGGAATGGTGGGATGACTCGAGCCACATTGAGGGATCGGTGATGTTCATATTTCAACAAAGACTCAAGCAGCTAAAAGGAAAAATTAAACAATGGAATAGAAAGGAATTTGGAAATATTCTGGATGATAAGATTCTTTTAGAATCCTAGTTAAACACGATCCAGTTTCAAGCCATACATTTTGGATTCACGGAGGAACTCAAACTGCAGGTATGAAGCCTCCAGGAGAAATTGAACAGGTGATATCAACAAGAGGAATAAATTTGGAAACAAAAGTCTCATATCAAATGGCTCAAGGAAGGAGAAAGAAACACCAAATTCTTTCATCATTCCATGCTTCAAAGGAGGCAACATAACCGAATTACCAGGATCACCTCTTGTCAAGGGCAGAATCTTAAGACCAAGGAAGAAATTGAAATTGAATTAATCAATTTCTACTCTAAGCTACTCAAGGAACCATTGGAATATCGTACTCCTGCCATTAATCACATATTTCATCACATCCCATCCCTTGTCTCGCCGGAGAAAATTCTCAGCCTAACACAAGACATATCGCTCTCTGAGGTTGAGGAGGAAGTCATGGGGATGAATGTAGGTAAATCCCTAGGTCCAGACAGCTTTACTGCTGACTTCTTTCAAGCCTGCTAAAAAATTATCAAGCTAGATGTCTGGGAAGTGGTGGAAAGTGCTAGAAAATTAGGATCAATCCTACCTTCCCTCAATGCCACCTTCTTAACCTTTATCCCCAAGACTGGTAAGTCGACTGAGCCTTCCAATTTCAGACCAATATCCCTTTGCAATTTCATTTACAAGATCATCTCCAAAATCATTGCTTTAATATTAAAACCCATCCTTCCGCATATCATTTCCGCAAAGAAAATGAGCTACGCAGAGGGGTGTCAAATCCTGGATGGCATTATAATGGCCCATGAAGCAATCCATTCTCTTAAAACCTCTCGCTCCCATGGCATGCTTTTAAAACTTGATATGTCTAAATCCTTTGATAAAATCAGCTGGAAATTACTCAAAGCAATGCTAGCGCCCTTTGGATTCTCAATCACATGGGTTAACCGAGTGCTAGATTTGGTTTCTTCTGCCTTCTTTTCTATTCTTATCAATGGATCTCCCTCAACCACTTTTTCCACCTCAAGAGGAATCAGGCAGGGGGATCCCCTATCTCCCTACCTTTTCATCATTATGGCAGAAGGTCTCGATAGATTCATCAATGATCAAATCTAGGATAATTAGGCTCAAGGGCTCAATCTAGATAACTCAGGAAAGAAGCACTCTCATATGCAGTTTCACAATAGGATTTGAACCCGAAATCCTACGACAGAATCCGATGACATCTGATGTAACGTACGGATTTGTCAGAATGCAATGATGAAAAGTACTGTACCTTTTGAATTATTTTAGCGTCGTTGAATTTTCGACGTCATTAGGGTAGGTTTTTCGACGGAGGTAAAGTCGTCAGTTATGCGACGGTGACATGTCGAATTTGTGACGGGTGTTGTAGTTGGATGTCCGACACTATGGTGTCGAAAAAGCGACGAGGCTGTCGTCGGAGATCCGACAACAGAGTGTCGTATTCTCGATGTGTTTGGGCTATTTTTTGAAATAATATGATGACATATTTCAAATAGTTTGACCCATATTTCCAACGGTAACTATGTTCACATCGTCAGATATTCGACGACTGTGCAATTATAAATTAAAACATTTTTAAACATTCTGACATGTTTTCTATAGAAGCGACGGACGGTTTGTGGAAATTATTATTCCTCAATGGATGGTTTCAGGAATTGTTTTATTCTTCAACGAGCGATTGCGGGAAATTTTTTTTCTTCAACAGACAGTTTGCGGGAATTTTTTTATTCTTCGATAAACCTCCATTTGAGAAAATTGTGATTCGTGGAAATTGATCTTTTAAGATTGTCGATAGTATTCATTCACAAAGTTTGTGACAAAATGTCAAATAGAAATATTCCTGATCCAAACGAAAACAATCGACAATTGGTTGCTAGACTATGGGATGCAGCGAAACAAAGGGGTGATGGAAAATTTTATTGTCCATGTACTCACTGAAAGGGATTTAAGAGGACAAGAATATTGATCTCAACAACCACAAAACATTGCAGGGAACATGGACACGTTGAGGGGGGGAATGATTATCGTCCATTTGTAGGTTTAGCATTATAAAGTTTTTTATATTCTTTGCTTTGGTAAATCTATGTATTATTTTAATATTTCCAATATTAATGTATATCTATTGATGTTTCCATGTATTTATAAAGGAAAGACACCCTACGGCATATCGTCCAGAGGAAGTGCTTTCAGAACAAGTTCCGGATCAGGATCATGGAGCGTCTATGTTTAATGGAGAACAAGTGAATGATCATATTGAACAAGATGATCATACTGATAACGTAGTTGAAGATGATGGTACAAATACATTGATCCATGATTCATTTAATGTTAGAATGGATGATGACGATGACAATGATAATGAAAATGATGATGACTTTGATGATGTTCATGATACACCTCTTCTCAATAAGGCATATGAACCCCTTTATGAAGGATCCAAAACAAATCTTCTCTCTGTTGTATTGTTGATAATGAACTTGAAGGTTATGAATGGTCTTTCAAACATAGCAATCACACGGATGCTAAGGTATGTAAAATAATCCATCACATATATAGGATCGTGATAAAGTTTATATGTATTCCTCTAATAATTGTATTGTTAACTCCTTATTGATCATCGTTTAGATGCAATGTGTTTCGTTAATATTATTTATTTATTACATTAACTTCTTCTTTTTTTTGTATCTTGGTAGCTAAATTTTTGTTACCACCATCAAATATTTTACCTCGCACATATCGAGATTTATCTTCCATCATGAAAGATATTGGAATGCATTATGAAGAAATTCATGCATGCCCCAATGACCATGTTTTATATTATAATCAGCATGAATTTACAACAGAATGTCTGGAATGTCATATAAGTAGATATCAAACAGATAAAGTAACAAAAAATGTGCCTTAGAAGTTTCTTTGTTATATTCCCATCATTCCATGTTTTCAACGACTATTCAGGTGCAAAAACATAGCGCAATTTATGGATTACCATGCCAGGAACAGAAGTCAAGATGATGTTATTTAAATGCCCGTAGATGGTTCTGCTTTTAGAGATATGGAGGAAAATTGGCCTCACTTTAAATAAGAACCAAATAATCTTAGGATTTCTTTCGTAGCAAATGGTGTTAATCCATTTTCACAAATGAAATCCATTTACACGATGTGGCCTATTTTTGTTATCAACAATAACATTCCTCCATGGTTGTCAATAAAGAGGGAACACATAATGTTGTTGATGATTATTCCAGGTATTTTGTGTCTACAACTGTTTTATTTCTAATGTATTTGTGGCATCTCATTTTTTGTATTATGTTTCCTAATTTCATATATATATATATATTTATTTTACTCTTGTGCATGCATTATATATCTTAATGGTTCTCATAATGATAAATATTTTATATGTAATTCAAATCAATTAGGTAAGTTCCAAGTCAAATATATGAATGTATATATTAAACCTCTTATAGATGAGCTATTGAAGTTATGGAATGGCATCACTATGTATGACGTATCTAGACCAATACGACAAAGGAAATTTCAGTTCCATGCAATGGTTGTATGGACAATACACAATGCCCTTGTGTTAACTTCATTTTGTGGTTTGTATTTTTAAGTTCCACTTTAATTGCATTTAATTATATGGAGTAGTTAATATAGTTTATATATAATTATAATTGACATAGATATTCCATATCTATATATTGTAGGTCTTCAGACAAAGGGTAAATTTGCATGTCCTGTCTATGGTCCTAAGATAAAATATCGTTGCTCAAAAATCTTAAGAAAGGAGGTCTTTGATGAGTATAGGAATTTCCTCTCTAAGAATCACAGGTATAGAAAAACCAAAAAAAAATATTTTCAATGGGAATCAGGATACTACATTAAAACCACAGAGAATGACACCTCACCTTTGGAAGATGCAATACAATAGAAATCGTCATCATGGTAAGTATGGATCATTGTATATGAATTGTTATGTATTTTAATTTTTATTGTGAGTTGTTTATTGTAGTGGCCATATTTGATTTATGATGTAATTTATTTATAAACTAATATTCATGATGTCCATCATGATCATGAAGGCATTAATGGGCTTCCATGAGGAATGAAAATTTATCCTATACAATTCAGCAGGTTGCCCTACTATGAGCACCTACAAATTGCTCATTTGTTTGATACAATGCATATTGGAAAGAATGTTATTGAAACATTATGGTGACTACTGGAGCTAAGGAGGGAGAAAGATAAAGTTATGAAAGATTGCAAAGACATTCAAGAAAGAAACCATGCAATGAAAGATGTCATCCAATTTCATAGCAACAGAGACCAAGTTAATATAAACTCAATTCCATGGATGTTTGTGGAGAAACAAAGCAATGTTCTCAAAGAAGTAACGCAGAAAATTAAATTTCCCACTGGATTTTGTGCGAACTTGAAGAATATCATAACAAAAAAGGTGATTTTGTGGGGGTCAAAACACATGATTGGCACGTCTTCATCAAGGTAATTATTATTGTTATGTCCATATAGTTTATTTTTTTTCATTTTATTGCGTATATTTTTTTTCTTGTTTGTATACTCTTTGTGTAATAAATGGCGTGGTTTGTATATTGATACAGTATGTTCTACCTCTCTCTCTTCCAGACAGCTTTGACAACAATGTCAAACACGTTATATATAATCTTGGTAAATACATGAGGTAACTAGCGATTATTTGCATGTGCTTAGTGTTTATTTAATTCTTCGTATAATTTATATTTGTTTTTTTGTGCACTATTTCATGATATGTAATTTAATGTTTTTTTTGTTAAATATCGTTATTGGTTTGCATCACTTGTAGATGGTTGACATCTAAAGAAATCCATAAAGAAGATATAAAGTATTGGAGGAGAGAAATTCCTTGTCTCATGTGTGAAATGCAGAAGCATCTACCTTCGACATTTTTCAATGCACAATAACACTACCTCATCATCATCACGATCATCAAGAGCATCATCATGATCATGATCATTATCATCATCATCATGACCCTCATCATCATCATCATAATCATCATAATCATAATAAGGTACCATCATCATAATAATCATCATAATTATAATGATCACACTTATCATTATCATCATCTTCATCATCATCGTCATCATCGTCTTCATCACCAACATGACCATCGTCACCATCATCATCATATTCATCATCATCGACATCCTCATGATGATGATGATCATCATCATCATCATCACCATCATCATCATCTTCATCATCATCATCGTCATCCTCATGATAATGATAATCATCATCATCATCATCATCAACATCATCATCACCATCATCATCATCTTCATCGTCATCGTCATCTTCATCATCATTGTCGTCATCATCATCATCATCATCATCGTTGTCGTCGTCATCATCGTCGTCATTGTCGTTTTCATCATCGTCATCTTCATCATCATCATCATCATCGTCATCTTCATCATCATCGTCGTCGTCTTCATCATCATCATCATCATCATTATCATCATCATCATCATCATCGTGAGTATCATTATTATCACCATCATGAGTATCATCATTGTTATTGTCTTCATCATCATTGTCATCGTCTTCATCATCATTATCATCATCGTGAGTATCGTTATTATTTTATATTTTAATATATCAACATAGATCTATGTTAATCTTGACTCTACCAAGTGTTAAGAGGGATCAAATGCTTTGAAGTGTAAATCTTGAAGACATAAAAAAATTGAATTATACACTTTGTTTAAACCTTTTATATTTTTAACATAGTTAACATTATAATCAAAACAAAAACACAAGAGAAATATTTAATGAAGAGTCCACCATGGCATTAGATTGGATATGTGCAATCTAGAACGACCACTTTTGTTTTAAGATTGTATTTACTTTATTCATATTGATGAATATCCCTTCACAATTTTCTTCATTGAAAATTGGTTTTTATCAAATTAAACATGATAATTAAAAAAAAAGAATATTGCAATTGCAACTATCATAATTACACATAATCACATTCCCAAATAGTAAATGTTAAATAAATATATATAAATAGATACAATTCATTAGTTGGATTAATGTAATGTATTTATGCTCCAATCAATGATCTCACATAATTAACATAGAGTTAAAGATGCATGACATCTTCAATTACCAAAGTTTTATTTTGATTATATATTATATATAAAATAATACAATAAGGTTAGTTGGATTTGAATTTAATGGAATTTTAAAATAAAAATTAACATATATTTATATAAATGTATTTTACAATTTATTCAATTATATTTAGATTTAATATATATTTGGTTTTACAATTTTTATTTTTAATATTATTTTGGTATTAACATATGCCATGTCATTATAAACACGATACATCTTACTCACTTTAATTATAAAAAACTTCAATATAATAAATTTTTATATTTTTATATTTCACACTTTAATATCTAAAATTTATATCCTTTAAAATTTCATATAATAATATAAGATATTATAGAATGAGGATTGTATTTTTCACAAAATGTTAATTCCTAAATTTTCCTCATGCATTTAGTTTTGAAAAAATTCTATATAATATTAATTATTTATTTAAAAAAAAGTTATAGTATTAATTATATATTTAACAAATAAAAAGTTAAAAAATTATACATTTTGATATAGTTATTCAAACCATTCTATCAATAAAATTTAGTTAAACCTCAGTTAAATTTTAAATATTTAATCAATGTTGAGATTTATTAAGCTACCTTACTTAAATTTTAAATATTTAATCAATGTTGAGATTTATTCAACTCTTGTTTAGTAGTTGGGATGTGGTACTAACATAAAGTTTTATGTTGAAACCCTAACAAATGTATTGTCATTTTCCTTTTGTGTAAGAAGAAAGATGTTTGATCTCTTAAACTTGATCTCGTCATAAAACTTAACTTACAAATAAACTAAATTAATCTAAATAAAAATTATTATCACAATATAATTTTTTTAGTTATTTATAAAATTAAAATTATATTATAGTTAAAATTATTTTGTGTGATAAGAAAAATGTTTGATCTTGTCAACTTGATATCATCCTACAAATTAATTTAAACAAGTGGAAATAGCAACATAGTTGCTAAGTACCTGCCTCTTAAGAAAAGTTTCAAGAAAATAGTAATAGGTTGAATATAAAAAAAAAGTAACAATAGATGTAGCAAAAAGATGTTACTTTGACACATCATGACATCTTACTACAAACCTTTTACTAGAAGTTTTCCAAAGTTAGAATATCCCATTTTTTATAATCAATTCCAAAAAATATTTCCTTTTTTCCAAGGAAAAAAAAGCTACAATACCACATTTTTTATAATCATGTCCAATAGGTATTGCCTTTTTTTTCAATCAAAAAGACCAATATATATCCTATTGAAACTAGCATCCATAACTTCAAAATTGAACTCAAAAAACTACTTCAACTCCTTGTGTGATAAGAAAACCATCCACCTATTCCTGAAAATGGATAAAACCCTCTCAAGACACAACAACAGAAAGACTATCATTTATGATATTGAAATTTCTTGAGATGTGTGGATTGATTTTACCAAAACAACTATAAAGGACCAAAAAAGACTATATAAAGGGATTGAATCTTGTAAAATTAATGCTTGAGCTTGAGTTGTTGAGTTGTATCAGGTAAAGATTACTCTTACTCAAAGTCCATACTATAATTATCTTTCAGCCACCATATATATTAACTATCTTTAAGTCACCATATATATGAACAGTATTGATTCTATTAACAACTGAAAAATGTAGCATACCTCTTAAGGTGAGATGTTGTTTCCTTGTATTACTCTTCTTCTCAATGTTATCCATATCTTGTAAAAATGATCTTTGTCTATAATAAAAAGCATACTCTTCTTCTCACTGTTTATCCATAACTTGTAAAAATGATCTTTGTTTATAACAAAAAGCATAAGATATGAATCCAAAATTAATAATTAGAAGAGTAATCTAAGAATTGAAATTTTGAGTTTTATAATAATCTAAATAATACTAGATGCATTTAATTTCAAACACTTTAATTAGAATAAAATATTATTATTATTTTTTGAGATGGTTTACATTTTTTATAATAGAATTTTAGCATGGTTTTACCCTAAAGAAACTAGAGAGTTAGATTCATGAAAATTGAACCTCCAATAAGCATTGGATTCAAACTCNATAAGTATTGGCTTCAAACTCTAATCAACTAACCTACTCCTCATAACTACATAATATTTTTATTATTTTAGATTATATTAAATCAAATAATATGGCACTAACCCTTCTCATGTGAATCTCAAAAAATATAAGCAAAACTATATTTTATAAGTTAAAATGAATAGTCTTTTTTTGGTTTTTTAAGTTAGATATATTTATCATAAACTTAATTTCTACTTTATTACAATTTTATTATTTTATTTAAAAATAAATTATATATAATTTAAAAATAAATATTTATTATTTGTTATTGGGTATTAAGTTGTTTTCAGTTTAGTATAAAGGAGATGTTGTGAAAATAGAAATAAAAAATAGTTAAATTCATCAAAATAAAGTTTTTTTTTGTAATAAAGCAATATTTTAGGTTTGAAATACATTTAAATTTTGTCAATTAACAAATTTCTTAAAATTTCCAAAAATAAATCCTCAATTAATTAAAAAAAAATGATCATAATTTTAATTTTAATTATATATATATAAACTTCTTATTTTAAAAAAAAAATCTTCCCAATCACTATAAATAAATTCCAAACATCTTGGTGTTAACTTCAAACCACATGGTAATATAATATTATTGGAATCTTACTTGTTTTTTTTTCACCTGCGGATAGCTCCCTGCCTGGACCACACCAATCCACCAATTGTTCTACATCTAGCGGATAATATTATTGGAATCTTACTTAGAATTATGATTTTTGTTAATTCTTTATATGAATATTTGTTAATTATGTAAAAAATAATATTTATATTAAAATGTCTAACTTAATTAGAAGTTAAATTGTATATTTATAATGAGTTAGCTCTATATAAATAGGTGTTAAATAATTTGAAATGCTTTTTGAATTGAGAAACTATATTTATGGAGATTATTAAGCTTGTCTTTGAAAATTGGCTTTCAAAAGAGATTATTTTTTTAGAGAGAAAAATCACAATATCTTTTCAAATATAAAAATTGTAAATGTTTTTAAAACATGATACAAATGAAAATCAAATATAGGTTCAAAATCTACTTACAACATTAAGATAACTACTAAAGTCTACATAGGTATACATACCCTACTTTTATTTTCTCTAAATTTGGACTTATAAACACATGATTTCTTAAAAGGAAACACATATTCTTAACCTTTAATCTCATATTTTAATATAGAAAATATTCAAAAAAAAATATGATTGGACAATATAAAAATATATATTTGATTTTCATTAATTGATCATTAAACATATTGACTAAATTCAATTCTATCATCTCTTATTTATACGAATTTTCAAAATACATATAGACATAATAAACTTGTTAAATAATAAAGAATTATACATAAATAATCATTAATTTGATTCTAAAACAATTATTAACAAACAAACATGCTTTACGTAAACTAAGAAGATACATCATAATAAAATTATTAAATAATAAGAAATAAAACTTAAAGCATCATCATATTATAATCTACAACAATTAATCACAATAAAAGTAAATGTATATCTAATTAACTTAAGTAATATAATTTTCATTAAATAGTAATAATAACTACTCTTCATTATAAACTCACAACTATACTAAATTTTATTATTTAAAAAAAAATTATAATTTACATCAATGAATTAAAAAAAACAACCCTTTTAAATATTTTGCATCATTAAAATATAGAAATTTAAAATAACTAAAAGCCAACCATTTTTCTTATTAACGGTATTGTAATTAAATTAAGATACCCAAAGCCACATGCAATCTTAATTTAAAAATATTTCCAAAGTCAACACTACAATCGAACCCTTTTAAGATTATGATTTTCAAAGTTGCATGTAAAACATAAGTTAAAGTTATTAATTAAGCTAGATTCAAAGTTGAATGTAATCATGGTTTAAAATTATTGGCAAAGTAAACCATTCATTGATAACAGATTGAAAACATGACTGAAGAATAAGTAACCCTAAAACTAGGTACGAAACATTATAATATGTTGCTTACCGATATTTCTTTGTTAATATAAAAAGGCGAAATAAACCTTCAAAATGCTTATTACTCGAAGTGCAGCCATGCAAGTTGCCTACATGTATGTTATTTATGAGTAAGTTGTATGTGAAAGGTTTGACCGAGATCATGCAACAGGGTTAAAATTTGGATTCATGTGTTGTATTTTTTATTTTATTTTTTTGGTTCAACATTGTACCCTTCATCAAAGAATGTTCGGCAATGAAGTTTTGATGATGATTCTACGGTAGTTCGTGTTTTCTATGTAAACTTCCTTCTTTATCTATTTCTATCGAAAGAAAGTTTCGTTTAAACTAAAGAAATAGAAGGATCCTTATATACTTTAGATGGATCAGACTTCTCTGTCATCTCTTTGTATATATATCTTTTATTCCATATAATACGTTCCTCTGGATAACTAACAGAGTTTATTTAAGGGAAGGTTTAAGTTTTCTTATATCAAAACAAAAATAAATTCCCACGTTTTAAGTAAGGAGCCTCACTTACTTTCGATGGACGGAACTTCTCTGTATGCATCCAGTATTCTATAAGTATATATGCTTCTCTCCATAACTTGCACAGTGCTTACATACGTTACGTTTCTGTCCATAACTGATAGACTGCTCAGTTTGTAGATTCCGGTCGTGTATATTCACTAATTTGTTTACATGGCGTCTTTCAGATTCAAAGTCACGAGAAAGGAAGCTGTTCTCGTCCCTCCTTCCCTGCCTACTCCTAAGAAGTTTCTCTACCTTTCCAATATTGATGATCAAGAGACTCTTAGATGTCATGTTCCAGTCCTTCAGTTCTATCAGTCGAACCCGTCAAAGAAAGGTGACAAGGATCCGGCCAGAGTTATCAGAGAAGGACTGGCCAAAGTTTTGGTGCACTACTATGCTTTTGCCGGCAGATTGAGAGACGCGCCCGCCGGTAAGCTCATTGTCGACTGCACCGGGGAAGGCGTACTGTTTGTGGAAGCCGACGCCGATGTTGATCTAGAGCAGTTTGGAGAGTTACGTCCACCTCTTCCCTGTTGGGATGAGCTCCTGCACGATGATGTAGTCTCGCAAAATGTTACAAATACTCCTCTCATACTTATTCAGGTTAGAGTTCTTCTAATTCTATGAACTCAACTCATTTTTATCTGCATGCAGCATTGAATATTATTGATCATCACCATTCCAACTTTCAGGTAACACGTTTGAGATGTGGAGGGTTCGTATTCGCCCTGTTGTTTAATCACGCCATGAGCGACGCCCATGGCATAGTTCAGTTCATGAGCGCTTTGTCAGAAATGGCAAAGGGGGCGGCAAGGCCTTCGGTTCTACCTGTGTGGAAAAGAGAAATACTCCTACCTCGCACAATTCCCCAAGTTAAATTACCGCTCCATGCATACGATCAAATAGAAGACAAGTATGGTCATGAGACGCTTCCCGTGAAGGATTTGAAATCCAATTCATTCTTTTTTTGGGCACATCGAGATAGAGTCGCTCAAGAGACAAGCAGTCGGGAAGGGAGGCGAGGGCACCGCAACGTTTGAAGTTCTATCGGGGTGTCTGTGGCGTTCGAGAACGAGGGCTCTCCAAGTGCCCGCGGAGCAGGAAGTTCGCTTCATATTTCCCGTAGACGCCCGCAAGATATTCGATCCACCGCTTCCTGAGGGCTTCTACGGAAATGCGTTTGCTTTGGCATGCGCGAAGACAACAGCAGGAGAGCTCGCAAACACGTCGCTGTCTTTCGCTGTGAAATTGATCAACGAAGCGAAAACGGCTGTGAACAACGAGTACATGAGATCAGTTATAGACTTCATGGAATTGAACGAATTAATAATGAATTGACCCACCTTGTACTTATCTTGATGTCATAGTTGTCATTTGTCATCTGAAATACCAAATTCCAAAGCTGACATAATTTGTCATTGGCTAATTACAACACAAATAAATACATTTTTATTATAATTAAAAATTATTATTTATAAAATTATAAAGTTAAAGATTATAAACAATATTTTAATTTTTATGTACCTTTGAACTAATAGGTGAGTCAACCCAAGTTGACTTGCAATAGATTACAATATACCTGCCCAAATAACAACTTTTACATATATGTAATTGTAATTCTAAGTAGAACGACAAATCAAGTATCTACAGTTTATATCACATAATACTATCCATTGGTACCAAGATCTGTGCATTTGCTTAAATGAATATATGTCTATCTAAACATTAATGCACATATAGAGTAATTGCCTAATCTTTATAGCATACTTGTGTTTTGTTATTTTGTTGTTCTTTTTGAGTCATACAACTAATATATATTTACATGTGGACTATAGTATACTTGTATTTTGTTCTTTCTTGCGTCATTGAAAATGTCCATATAACTAATATATAATTAGACAACCAATTGCTAGACTTTATATGCCTAATGAATGTCTTTGTGTACCTCTTGTGTATTATGCTTTGGTCCTATGATCAATACGACAATATGGTTTCCAAGTTGATAATACATATTTCTTTATGTAGCATAATGAAAAGGCTTAATGTTTTGAATGAATATGTATCTTCAAATACATATTATTGATTTTAAGGTATGTTATGGAGATTAGATGATATATTGAAAATTATGGCTAATATGAATTAGTTAAAGATTATTTATTTGTTTTTTAATTTGCATTGATCTATCTTAAATTTGGATGTTATGCATTACTTTATATTATATGACAGCATCTCCCTCATACCTTAAGTTGTATGAGCCAACATTAATTTTTTTCAATTACTTTTTAGTTTTTGTAATGTGTATAACATTACATGTTATGTAACCTTATGTGACAACATCTTCCCCATACTGGGCTGTAGAGCACCTAGCTACTTTGCTATTCTTGGTGCAACTAGAATTTGGTTGCTTAAGGGGGAGTGCAAGTTAATAGTGGCAATGCAAACATAGAAAAACAACAATATGTTGACTTGGAGGGACAACTTGAGGTACTTCCATAATGAATTTAAGTATGGTGTAAGAAGATGAAATGTAAGAAATCAAGATAGCTTCCAAAATATATATGTTTTATTTATGGATTTTTTGTATAAATATGTGAAATTTGAGCTTTCATAACATTGGTATGTTATATTTAAGGCAAAATTGCATTATAGTGCATTGTATAATTTATTTTAAAAAATGGATAAGTCTCACATGTTATAACATGAACAATGGACATTTTTATTTTAAGAATTTGATAAATTAAAAGTAGCAAA
>LPNX010894384.1:8164-52583 GCA_001517045.1 Pseudotsuga menziesii
ATTGTCCAAGACTCTGAACCAAATACTTTAGTTTTGTGCATTTTCCTTTCAGGTTTACCTTGTATATGTTGTGGTGATTTGAATTTTCATTATAACAAGCTTAAGCTAAATATGATTTGTTTTTGTCATTGCGGGAAATCAAGCACTTCTTTTGTACTTTCTTTGGGCGTCCATTAAGAAATACTTCCCATTGTTTTTTAAGTCTGAAATCTCAAATACCAGACTAATCTGATTTAATTTAAGTTTGTGTTTTGTTGTACTTTTTCTAGCTCATGGTGAAATGCATTTGCTCTTTGCCTCAATTGCTTGTTTCATAGTTTATGCTTGAAACTTGATCTAGTTTGGTTTCAAATATTGATCGCAAACTTGTAGTCCAGAGAAAATTCCTTTATTTAGGATTTCCTTATATGTATGGTGGTTTTGATTTACATTTCTACAAGCTTCAGTTAAATTTGTTTTGTATTTGTCATTGCTGGATTTCAAACATGTTTTTCTTTTGCAATTCTGTGTGGTGCTTGATTTGGGTGTGCATTGAGATGGATTCCCATTATTGTTGATTTCTATTTGTGAAGATGAATGTTTCATATCCTAGGCCTTGAAGTATATAGTTGTGATGCTTTCCTAGGTAAAATATATACTTGGCCTACAGGTTGATTTGATAATTAACAAGGGTGACGATCCTAGATATTGTGCTTAAAGAAGAAAAGTTGCCTCCTTTTACTTGCCATGATTACTTGTCCATTATAGTTCTGCTATGTTTTTTCTCTATGATTCTTTTGCAAATTCTTACCCTGGTGTGCAGATCACCCTATGAATGCATGTTGCTTAGTCTTAGGGCTCGTATAGGTCAATATTAGTTGAATTTTCCTACACTTAAAATATCTAGATATGTCCTGAAAATACAGGATGTTCGGATGTAATTTAATTTTTAAATTCACCAGGCCCAAATGGTTATAACATGATATCATTTTGGCTACTTGTGCATGTCTCAAGTTGCAATAAAACATTGCAATCTAATAAGTATTGCAATGTGTGAGCCTTGATTTTCGCCACACTAAAAATCAAAATCCTACTTTTCAAGGTGCATACTGCATTTCATCATAAATCAAAATTATACTTTTCAAGGTGCTCATTGCATGTTATCATGCTACTTGATAAGTTAAAATTTTACTCTTCAAGGTGCGTACTGCTTTTCATCATGCTTCTTGACAAATCAAAATCTTACTTTTCAAGGTGCGTACTGCTTGCCATCATGTTTCTTGATAAATATAACCAGCTTAGAATTAGCGGAATTTCTGGCAGTATATACAAATCGTGGCTATTCTATGAAATTGGGTTACATGTTCTCTTCGCATTTCAAATATTGAACACTCTCTATCAGATCATGTCTGTTGCATGGATGTAAACCTTGTAACCACATGAATGTTAGAATATCAAATTATTAATGTGATATTTCATCATCATTTCAGTGTTTCTCTATCAGATCCTATCTATTGCATGGATGTAACCTTGTTACCACATGATTGTTAGAATATCGAACTATTAATGTGATATTTCATCATCATTTCAGTGTTTTACTTGCATTTGAGTCCCACCTTAAGACTCAACGTTGACCCTCAACGAACTGTCCATGTAATTTTGATACTTGTGGGCTTCAAACAGCTATGTATAATAGTATATAATATGCTTGCTTCCTGCCGCATTGAATGGGGCAACTCCATAAAATCAGCTAATATTCAAGTAAATACAGACCCCAGATGTTTGTCTCTTGTGTTTTATTAAAGTTGGCATTTAAATTGTGCCCTTGTTTGATTTACTATAATTGGTAGTGCTGGTTTACTTATTGTTGCTCTAGTGGGATATTGGTTAATGTTTATTTCCTCCATAAATGAGTTTGGTGGTCCATTTGCAGTAATGCATGTTGTTTTGATTTACTGTTCATATTTCTAATTGATTATACGGGTGCATTATTATTATGGTTTGTTGGAAGTAGGTTCTTGGATGATGCATGGACTCTCATAGATATGGATTCTTTAGGCATGTTATATATGATTGGGTACTAAATGTGTTTAAATCTAAACTATGTTTGGATTATGGTTTTATTGCATATACGAGGATTGAAAACATGAAACCCTAATGGGAAAATATGAGGCTCAAAACCTGACCGACTGAGACCTCAGATATATAATGGCATGATGTATAAGACTATAAGTTTAGTCTCCAATATATAAACCTATTTTCCATTCTAACTTTGTTGGAATAATCATAATGCGATACTTATTATGAGCTAAGCATGTTATAAGCATTGTGCTCATTGAAAAATCTTGTCTTTCATAGATGTTGTGGGGATTCCATGAGGGTTTTGATTATGATGATACAATGAAGTACATATTGATGACATCACTAGTATATGACTGGAATGTGCAAATTATCATGGTTAAAATATTGGATGTTAACTTCATTGACTGCTTAGGCATGCTTACCTATGAAGTAATGTCTGTGGAATCCCATTCAAAAACAAATATCTTATAGTTGATAAGGAGTGAATATCTTGAAAACCAATAATGGTGGAGTCTCCTTAGACTCGAGGTGTTGGTCAATGTGTTGTGTTTCTTTTCCTTACTATATTGCTTTACATGAGTATGATAGTGCATATTTGAGAATGAAAAGGTAGCAGTTGTGTCTGGTATTTTAAGTATATATGTTCATGACCATTGTGTTAGTGATTGCTTAGGCATAATCACTTATGCAGCGATGTGTGTGGATTCCAATGAAAAACACCCTGTAGCAAGATCTTAATCCCTTCATAAAACTGATGGCTTATAGTTGACAAGTAGTGGAGATCTTGAAAACCCGGGCTCTCCTTAGAATGAATCTGTCAGTTGATGTGCCATGCTTCTCTTCTATACATATATTTTCAACCGTGGGGTGCTTTATTTACTTGAGCACATAACTCATATTTGAGGGTGAAAAAGTAGCAAGTGTGTTTAGCATCTACGGTGTGAGGAAGTGGTCTTATTTCACGAGGTGGTGCATTTGCAATGATACTTAAAGTTGTTGGCACTGCACATAAGTGGGTGAATTTGTGCTCAGCAATGGCATCAAATATGTCTTTTGCATTTACACTTTTGCAGCAAATACTAGTGATTGTGCAGTTATGCCCCATGGAAATCCCCAACTGTTACAATGAAACATGGGTGTTGTCCACAAGTAAACATGCTTAGACTTCATTTCCCATGCTAAAATAATACCAATTGTATTGAGATAGGCACCTCTATGACTGTACATAACACCTTTAGGACTGGACGTGGTTCCTGATGTGTAGTTTAATGAGATAACTTCCCATTCATCTTCAGGCCAGCGAGTCTCAAAATTTGGATCTCCACTTATCAAAGCTTTTCATAATCAAGAAGATATTTATGATCTTCATTCAAAGAATATTCTCTATATTTGTCCAGTTCATGGATCACAGTAATTAATGGTAATTCCTATGTCACTTGAGAAAGGTTCCTGGCTGTTGCCATTGTAACTTCCAAGAATTGGTAATCCACAAACACCACCTTGGCTTTTGAATGCTTCAAAATGAGAGACATCGTGTGTGCATCATGTCTAATATTGGACATTTGCAACATTGGTAGAGAAAAGAAAGGTCTTGGTCTAACTAGTATTCATGCATAAAGGATTGCATTGGCTGTGAAGTGGATTGTTATAGCCCTCACATGATTATGGATTTAAGGGTAATTTGAGATTTGTGATGTTGTTTTAGGGTTAATTTTCTTAAAAATGAATGGTTTAACACATCGAAAAAAGAATTTGGAAAACCGAAGAACTTAATTAGGACTTTCAGGGAATAATACGACCATTCTTGTCCATTTTTTTGTTACTATTCAGACTAGTTTATATTCATACTGGAATAAGACTCACTTATGGAGTTGTGGTTCAGCAGTGGAGGTGGAAACTTGCAAGGACACCCATTGAGGCACAATTCATCGAAAGCATATGAATAAGTGATTGGGGCTAGGTGCTCATTCTAGAATATTTTGATGGTTCACCCATCAAGTTCTATGAAGAGGTCATTTGTAATACTAATTATATTCTTTGAGATTAAAGGAATCACTTTAAAAATTAAGCAGAAATTATGAACTTATTCGCTAAGTTTTCTAGCATTATTTGGAACTATTTTGATGGTTGGTATCATATTGAAGGATTCTTTGAAGACTTCCTTGATCAGTGAAAAAACATTCTTGAGGATAACCTGTGTGCTAATTAAGGGTAGTTATTAGTTCTTCTCAAAAGCAGGCAGAGTTGAAGGGTGTTGTTTGGTGCACCTATTAAAGTCAAATCAGTTAGAAACTTGGTAATGTGAATAAACCATAGTATCGTGGCATGCCTTAGTTTATTGAACAACAATACAATAGTACATGGAAGATTTGATGCATTAATTGCAGTGAAGATATCATTTTGGGTAGACTGGAGACAGAATTGAAGGTATTTGTTTTCAACTTTGGATTTACATGAGAAAGATGATGAGGTGATCCTCACGTGGAGAGTCATTTATAATGGGATCTACACAAAATAAATGAATTTAAATTTGAACAAAAGAAGGTCAATGGCAGGATTGAGTATTACTAAAATACTACTCAAGGATAGACTTGAATGACTAAATCTTACTTGCAAGAGAACCATGTTCTGAAGCCTAATACTATTAAACTTCTTGAGTCTTATTTTGGTCTAGGTGTTCCATGCACCCTTGCTAGTCAGTGGTGATCAATGTATATGAATTTGAGTTCGTGTTTTAGGTACAAATAGATTCTACATTGTACTTTTTTGTTGTAACATTGATGATTTGAGCTACATTACCTTCATGCAACCTATTTTAAGATTGATGGTTAGATATTTATCTCTTACATTGTATCTTTCTTGTATGTGACAACAAATGATGTTGGAATTTGAGAAAGCTGCGCCTAGGAGCTATCTCTTCACATAGATAGTTTCCTAACATTAAATGATAGATAACTAATTTGACAACACTTTCGCTAAGTAAGAATGGGCTCATTCAAGTACATGAAACCATGTTGGTGTTTAGCATGAATATCTTGAAATTTTTTTATGGTTCTTTTATTGCTTCTGTTTAAAGCATTTTGTCGATTTTTGAAGTTTGTATGTATTTTGGTTAAATATTATGTTAAGTCCTTTGAATGCTTCTAGTTCTCATTTGAAGCTTGATTCAACCCTTTGTTGTAGCTTGAATCAAGGTTGGTTTTAGGGTTTGAGAAAAGATTTATTTATTAACTTTTAGTTACATGAATTAATTGTCTCCAGTTTTTCAATTATTTTACGCTGATTGTATATTTTATTTGTAAATACTTATCGTTATTCAAAAAAATAAATGATCTCTACATAGCTAAGCGAAGAGAAAAATGGTCTATGCACTAGGTTCCTATGCATTGATCGTAGGACACCTATTGGCACAAGACCAACATTCATCTAATGCAATAATTAATTGGCATAATTACAATGTGTAATTGTATTAGCCTCCATGACCATAATTGGCTAGTGGAGGCCAAGATCGAACATAATGTATGATTCTATCAGTTTATCAGTTTGTCAAGATTCACGTCCCCACATGTCCGCTGGACCATTAAGGGATGAGATAACAAGTGGAGTCCCCACTTGCCCTAAATCTAGTCAGTGCGGTACATGTTCTGTTGTTGATGATGTGATTCATGTTATTTGACTAATGTTGTTGTTCCTCTATTTTGACAATATTCTATAAATCAGTGAAATATTCACCATTTTTTACAATTTTTTATAATGAAGTTAAATATTCGCCAAGATTTTACAATATCTTATAACTTAGTGAAAGATTTGCCAAGATTTTACAACATTATATAATAAAATGAAAGACTCACCAAGATTTTACAACATTATATAATAAAATGAAAGATTCGCCAAGATTTTACAACATTATATAATAAAATGAAAGATTCGCCAAATTTTTTATATATAAATATTATATTATTGATAAAATCGCCTTCAAATTTTCCTATATATCAGAGAGATTCGCCCATTTTTTATACATATAAATCTAGGGGGGGTTCTTAAAATCATCCCTGTATTCAACATCAAAAGAATGTACCTTACACACCTCAAAAAAATGGTGTTGCTGAACGGAAAAACAGAGCTTTAGTTGAAATGGCTAGATGTATGCTTTATTCTAAAGGATTACATAAAAAAATTTGAGCTGAAGCTGTAAGTTGTGCAAACTTTATTTTAAATTGTGTTCCTACAAAATCCGTTAACCATGTTACCCCCGAGGAAAGATGGAATGGTTGGAAACTTAATATTAGTAACCTTAAGGTGTTTGGTTGTGAATGTTGGGCTCATATTCCTGACAATAAAAGGAAAAATTTATATCCAAAGTCTCACAAATGTATATTCATTAGTTATTCTGAGGATTCTAAGGCTTATAGGTTATTTGATACCTCTACTCAGAGTGTTATCATCCGAAAGGATGTTCACTTTGTTGAAGTATCTTCACCACCTGAGTTTGTCAAACCTCATGTTACACTGAATATCCCATTATCTCATGTTACTCCTATCTCGGTTTCTTCTTCCACTTCGGTGCCTATTGTTGATCCTAGTTCACTCTCTTCTTCAAGTATTCCACATGAATGTACTAAAGCTGAAGAAACGTTCTTTTCCTCTAACCTTCCTGTTTGGGCCCAAAAAACTCTTGAATCTGTAGGTAGTGAGGTCAGTAACCCTTATGACCCTCATAGAACTAGATATAACTTTGCCCTTATGACCAAAGTTTTGGCCACATGTGATCCTACCTCTTATGCTCAAGCTCAAGGTAAACCTCAATGGGAACAAGCTATGACTGCTGAGTATGAGTCTCTTATGAAGAACAAGACTCGGTCTCTTGTTCCTCTTCCTATTGGTAAGAATTTAGTTGGTTGTAAATGGGTTTATAAAACTAAGTTCACTACAAAAGGATAGATTGAAAAGTATAAAGCCAGGTTAGTTTCAAAAGGTTTTAATCAACTTGAAGGTATAAATTATAATGAAACTTTTGCTCATGTTGCTAAAATGAATACAATAAGAACCATTTTATCTATTGCTTCATCTTATAAATGGGAAATACACCAAATGGATGTTAAAAGTGCTTTTTTAAATGGTGATCTTAATGAAGAAATTTATATGCAATAGCCTCCTGGTTTTATTAATGTTGAATCATCAAATTTAGTATGTAAATTACACAAGTATTTATATGGTCTCAAACAAGCACCTAGAGCTTGGTATGATAAAATTGATGCATATTTTTTGAAGAATGGTTTTAAGCGTTGTATATCTGATCCAAATCTGTATGTTCAGAACTTTGGTACTAATATTATCATTGTTTTTTTATATGTAGATGATCTAATCATCACAAGCAGCCAGATTACATTAATTCAAAATCTAAAAAGTGATCTTCAAAAGCAGTTTGAAATGACTGACCTTGGTTTATTGCATTATTTCTTGGGTCTTCAAATTTGGAATATGGCAGATGGTATGTTTCTCTCTCAGCCTAAGTATGCTACAAACCTGTTGATTTGTTTCCATATGAGTGATTGTAAATCATCTCCTACGCCATTTTAGTCTGGTGTAAAGTTAACTGTTGAGTGTACCACACCGCTTGTTGATGCTACTCTTTATCGTCAACTTGTTATTAAATTGAGCTCATAGATCTATAGACAAACACACAACTCACAATATAGATCACACAATTTACTTAGTTATTGAAGAATGAAACAGTGAAAAAATGGCTTGTGTCTATGAATGCTTTTCATTAATCAAAGAGTAATTAGATAATAATTACAATGAAGTACAATGGCTAAATAGCTACAAGCAATTTGAATCCACATGAGGATATTCGAATTGATTAGACTCTACTTGACTGTAGGTAACTAAGACCTTAGGATAAATTATTATAGGAGTACTCAATAGTTAACTGACCTTGTCTAAACCATTATTGGAGTTCAACAGAGTTCTAAAACACAACTCAAGTGTCTAATTCAGTGTTAACTGAGGCTAATTGACTGTGGTAGGTGAGAAATGTACCTCTCCTGCATGCAGCCATGCAAACCTAGCACTAACTGAATATAAAGGACTAGAACTAAATGTAACTAACTCCTAACTCAGCGTGACTAGTCACCAACTCAACTCAACTGACCTTGGTTGGTATCGGCACTCCCAGTGGCTCCTACATTGTAGGGATTGGTCTAGGAGGCTCCTAAGTTGATGCATGCAAGTGCATTCAGTGGCAATTGGCCTTAATTAGTGTTCCCAATAATTTAGTAACTAGAACATGTGCCCCAATTAGGCCAAGTGGACCCAATGGTTCTAGTGACTAAAAATAGACTGGATGGACTCCCGATTTAGACATGACTCCTGATTTAGACATAGGACCAAATTGGACAAGGGAGGATTAATAATCCTAACACCCCCCCTGAATGCTAACTTGGACAATCTGTGGGCCCTGGTAACTAAGACCATAGGTCACCCATTACATCAAGTAAAGTAAAGTAACTGCTCAATACAAGGAGCTAAGGAAAAAACCACATGGGAAAAAATCCCCCCCTTTAATTAAGCAGGTAGAATTAGGATCAATATGGTTCTTCTGTGCATAGGTATCCTAGGGCCTGGAATGTGAACCTATCCATCATTATGTCTGGAGGAATATTCCTCAACTAAATCAGAAATATAGACAGTTGTCGGATGAAGACTGGACCCATGTAGAGCAACTGAAATCAACTGATAAGTGAGAAAATGTTCTTGAGGATTCAGAACATGTGAGGAATAATCAAGAAACTAATATATTAAATCCATGAACAACAAACCATGAGTGGTAAAATCATCCCCAAGTGTTAGGAGCAAGTGTTCAAGCGGATGCAGAATGTCTTCCTCTTTACTAGTTCTGTAAGGAGATGAGCATGTGATGAATGGTAGAGAAGCACTGGGACTGTGGAGAGCGAATTATTGAGATCCATAGTCTAATATAGATTCAAAAATATATAATGATTCACAAAATAAAATATCAGAAACCTCATAAGAGGAAACTAACACCAAATCCCCAGCAGCAGTTTTGAAGAGAAATTGCGGTACTTGATTTTTCACACCGGAATTGGTGAGAGCAGCTACAAGCATGACTAAAAGCTCTTGGATTTTAAAATTTGAACCAAAAAATATCAGATCAGAAATTAAATCAGATCTAAATAGGTTTACAACAGATCCAAAACTGTGAAATGAAATCAAATCCCCAACAGCAGTTTTGTAGGAGACTTGCGGTACTTGTTTCTTCACACTGTTGATGAGAACAGCTACAAGCAGTACAGAAAGATTATGAATTTGATATATTGAACCAAGAAATATCAGATCATATCCAAATAAGATCATATCATATCCAATAAGGTTCATATCAAATCCAAAGAAATGGTCAACCGAGACAGTGGATGCACAGCTTTCTTCTTCTTCAAAATTCTGAATTTTGGTGCATGCAATCCTACAGGAATTTGCTGGAATATCTAGATCAAGGGGAGTGAATGGATCACTATAGTAATATGATATTTATTCCAAAATATCCAATTTATTACATATTTGCACATCAGAAGAAACATTAGAGAGAGAAAAATAAAATTCCTCTTAAGTTTTGGAAGCAATTACTGGCAAATTTTGCACATAATTCAAAGGAAAATCACCAGTGAATGTTTGCATGGAAGTGCAGAAGTATTTTTATTCAATATCATAGATTCGAATGTCTTATTCTATTTCATCCATATGAGAATATGATATATTAGATATCTCATAAACTTTCGGAGCATCAGGAGAAGGAGTCACTGCAAGGAGATTGTCTTCAATTGGAATTGACTGTGTAGAAGCTTCTGCTTCTTCTTCATCTTGAACAACTTCATCACAGAGAGTGGAGGAATATATTTTTGGATTTAGAATGCTTATGGTTCTATATATTCTCTCCAAAGTGTTATTATTATCCTCATCAATCATTCCAAAGGTTCTGTCCAATCTTGTCTAGAGTTCCTGTGGATCTTTAATAGATCTACTGAGGTAGCGCAAGCTAGGAGAAAGAGCCAGTTTCATTATTCCAAAAGATGCATCACATGCATTTAGCCAGTCATTCTCACTCTCAAAATATTCTCTACCAAATCCATTCGACACCCTATAGAGATCTTATCTATTCAGAAATACAAACATATTCACCTTCCATTCAAAATATTCTGAGGATCAGGTGAGAAGAGGAACTAATGAATTCATTTCGAAGTTGTACCTGCAAAACAAAAAAAGGGCACCATAAGTTCAGAAAGCCTGCACATTTTAGTTTTTCATCACACCCAGCATAGTTTATCAAGCTTGATCAACAATTCCTTAACTTGGGGTATTAAGTGGTAAACCTTTTGCTTCTGGTGCAGAGCTGGAAGAAGCAATTTTGCTCAAAAATAATCCAGTAGGAGATTTAAGGAGGAGAAGTGACTTGTCCACTGAGGCTCTGATACCATATTAAATTGAGCACATAGATCTATGGACAAACACACAACTCACAATATAGATCACACAATTTAATCATTTATTGAAGAATGAAACAATGCAAAAATGGCTTGCAGCTGTGAATGCTTTTCATAATGAAAGAGTAATTATATCATAATTACAATGAAGTACAATGGATAAATATCCACAAGCAATTCGAATCCACGTGAGGAAATTCGAATTGATTAGACTCTACTTGACTGTAGGTAACTAAGACCTTGTCTAAATCATTATAGGAGGACTCAATAGTTAATTGACCTTGTCTAAACCATTATTGGAGTTTAATGGAGTTCTAAAACAAAATTCAAGTGTCTAATTCAGTGTTAACTAAGGCTAACTAACTGTGGTATGTGAGAAATGCGCCTCTCCTGAATGCAGCCATGCAAACCTAGCGCTAACTGAATGTAGAGGACTAGAACTGAATGTAACTGATTCCTAACTCAGCTTGACTAGTCACCAACTCAACTCAACTGACCTTGGTTGGTATCGACACTCCCAATGGCTCCTAAATTGTATGGATTGGTCTAGGAGGCTCCTAAACATATGCATGCAAGTGAAATCAGTGGCAGTAGGCCTCAATTAGTGTTCCCAACAATTTAGTAACTGGAACATGTTCCCCAATTAGGCCAAGTGGACCCAAATGGTGCTAGTGACTAAAAATAGATTGGATGGACTCCTGATTTAGACATGACTCCTGATTTAGACATATGACCAAATTGGACAAGGGAGGATTAATAATCCTAACACTTGTAGGCAGTTTGATTTATTTAACTCACAGCAGACCAAATCTCTCTTTTGTCGTCAGTTTGGTTTCTCGATTCATGCAACAACCTCATGAAATTCATTGGTAGGAAGCCAAAAGCATTCTGAGATATTTACAGGGGACATTACACTATGGTGTTTTTTATTCGAGCAGTACTATAGTTTCACTCTCTGGTTACACAAATTCTGATTGGGCAGGTGACAGTTCTGATCGACGGTCCACTGCAGGTTATGTATTTCAACTTGGTTCGAGTCCGATTTCTTGGTCGATCAAGAAGGTGAAGACTCTTTCTTTATCTTCATGTGAAGCAGAATATAGAGCAGCCAAAGAAGCAGCTAAAGAAGTTGTTTGGTTACAACATGTTCTTATAGAGCTTGGTCGGGCTCCGAAATCATCCACTATGTTGAAATGTGACAATTAGGGTGCAATCCAGATTGCTTATAATCTGGTATATCACTCTAAGACCAAGCATCTTGACCTTGACGCTCATTACATTCACAGACTTGTGGCAGATGGTATTCTTTCTCTTCAGTATTGTCCTACCGAACAGCAGGCAGTGGATATCTTCACCAAATCCTTCATCGAGGCAAAGTTTGTGCATCTTCGTTCCTTGCTTGGAATGCGAGAAGTTGTCATCAAGGGGGAGCAATAATGACTCCTTCCTTCCTTAGTGTTGGTGTGGGCCCTTCTCCCAACCATTATTAAGGGGGGAGTGTTGGAATATATTATATTCCTTGGAAGGTAATAATTTCTTTGTATTATGTCGAAAGTTGTCTACAATCTTATGTAAAAGAGTAATACATTTAACCCATAGTTATATGGTGTTGTATTTACTTGTGCAGAGTATTTGTCCATGGTATTGTATTAAGAGATGTTATTTTGGAGAATTATATTATCCCACGTGCAATATGTGAGAGTAATTCCTCCTCGTCTCTTAGTATATAATAGGGTCAAGTGAGTCTCTACATATCATGCATTCTTGATGTAGTGGTGGTATTATTCTGACACTGTTGTACATCATCTATATTCTTTGGGATATTTGTGCTTTGCTCTCTTGTAAGATTGGAGAAGACATTCTGGAGGTAATAGAAGACTACATTCTCGTGGATGTAACCCATTAGGGTGAACCACGTATATCGGTGTTCTCTTGTCCTTTTCTTTTCTTGTTCTTATCTTTTATGATATGTTGTTGGTTGCTTAGATAGGTTAACTAGTTTAGCTTGACTCTACTATTCTAACAGTGTTAAGCTTAAGGAAGGAAGAATGCAATTTTCCCTGTGTTTTTACTTTAATTTTTTACCAAGTACAAATTCAAATTTGTGACTAAGTGGTTGATATTTTATTATTTTATTTTGAACATGTTCAAGATAAAATATTTCCACTTGTCCTCATGAAAGGGAATACGTAAAAGACAATTCGTGACATCATCAATAAAATGTTGGGGTTTGTTGGAATGGTTGTGTTAGAACTTGATAAAAAATGACCCCATAGGAGGGGAACACATCGTATTGCTCAAGTGATGAGAAAAATAAGTGTCAAGAGGCAGTTTCATTAAACCACCCCCTTAAAATATAGGGGGTATCCAAGGCCAATGAATTCCCAAGGAGGGAAAGGGATGCCTTGTGTAAGATCTAGGTAAATATTATTTATATGCAAATGTGTGGGATAGGACATTCTCTAGTATGCATGAGAAATTTATTGTGTGAGCACTTTTATGTGTTAGTAAATTTCCTAAGAAGTGATCATTATTGATTTAACAAAGAGTTGGTTCTATCCTTGAGATAGTGAAAAAAAAATTGTGAATGAGTTGTTGTAGCTCGAGAGAAGGGTGTTAGCCCTTGCGGTGTCATGGTTCATGCTAGGTGGTGATTATTGAGCAAGAAGATTGGTTGTTCAATGATATATAGTTGAGTTGAACATGGTTGTTCCATCTATGTTTCCTACAACTGTTGTAGATCATATATGTGTCAAGTTATTTATTTACCATGTGATTTAAACGTTCAAGTTACTTCTATGTTGCAAGTTAAATATTTGAGTTAGTTATATTCTTCAAGCTAAATGTCTAAGTTACTTCTATGATGAAATTTAAAAATTTAATTTAAGTTGTTATAAAAGTTAAATGTGCAAATTATATGTGTGTGTAGTTACTATTTTCATTTATCTATTATTTTTACACAATTTTTACTATACAACCTATGTATTTATGTTCTGTTTATAGCACTTATAATGATACTTCAAAATAGGTCATAGATCTTGTAGATAGTACTTTGTCATTAGTACCTAAATAAATTGCAAATGCTTTAGCTAATTGTTTAGTTTATGACCAAAAACAATGTGATAAACATTTAGAGTATAAAAGTAGAGTTAGTATATATATATGTATGTATGTATATAGAAAATCCAAAGCACAAAAAAATAATGAGGATATTATTATTGTCCTGGGTAAATATATAAACACCACACACATATAACAACGAAAATAATAATATATACCATCGAATTATATATATATAACAACAAAAATAATAATAATATATACAAATTTATGAATACAATTCTAAATACAATCATATATACCATCGAAAGAAACCCTAAGAGTCATCAAGATCAATAGACCTCTGTTTTCACTTTAATTAAAACAATAACTATATATATAGTCGATCACCCATAACAATACGATGAATGCGAGGACAGAGATATGCAAAGATTTCGTCCCTAGATGACGGGACCTTAGTATATGCACAACTATGTTGAGATTTTAGAGATTAATCATACTGAAATACATGGGCATGCTTAAAAGAAATTAAGAAAACCTCTCGAAGGAAATGATAAATAGGAAACCATATTAGCATCTAATGCAAACTAGATACCTGTGCTATGATTTGACACACAGATAGCTTTGTCACAAACATTTGAAAATACAGAACTATTTAAGTACATCAGTGTCGGTCGATCAAGCTCGGTAAATTAAGTCATAAAATTTTACACATCAAAAATTTTGATCTTTTTTTGTGCTTGATAAATACAAGTTTAATTTGATTTTTTATTGATTTTAGTTTTTTTATTTTATAAAGAGACATAGATTTTTTTAATTACTTTTCATTTCTTGTAATGTAACATAACATTATATTACTTTAAGTGACATCATATCTTTTATATTGGATTTCTTGTAATGTAACATAACATTATATTACTTTAAGTGACATCATATCCTTTATATTGGATTGTAGATCAACACTTTACTACTCTCAATGCAATAAAAGGTATCATAACATTGGTGAATAGACAAAAACACCTAACACGATAATGTTTTGTGACACCATTAACATATTGTTTATATGGTAAAGTTGATATGGGTTTAAACTTAGAATTAATTTAACAGCAATTAAAATTTTCAGAATGAAGGGTTAATAAAATAAAGTATTCTAACTATCTTAGTGGGAAGGTGTATGTAATTACGACCAAGATAGTCAATAACTATGGCTAGGTAGGATTATGAATAAAAAATATATACTATTTAATGAGGACGAATATGCACTAAAATCTAGGAACATTAAACATCAATAGCGTTGCATGTAAAAATTATAATGTAAAGATAGAAAAGATTTTTTTTAGTTCAGGATTTTGAGTTTTGTTACATTCATGAACCAATTTTTAATAGGGGTTGTTAAAGTAACAACAATTTCACTCTCATTTATGGGCTTAAGGATGATACAAATTTTATTCCAAAATAGAAAAAAAGAGTGATGAAAATTTAAGTGAAATATCTTTTTACATAATATCTTTTACGTTGTAAAAGATGCAGACCTAATGCAGGTGACGACACAAATTTATAACATGCAACACACACACACACAAAAAAGACTCAACTAAAGTTTAGAAGGTAAAAGTCTGACACAAATATATGACACTATCTAGACTTGTATTGCGGTAGTGCAGGTCTATTATAAGAAACACATTCTTTATTTTTCTTTAACTTGAAATGAAATCCAAAAAAGCTACTACCACATACTCATATTATGACAAAAATTTCATATTCGGAGACCATTGTTGATGGCTCCAAGAGTATATGGCCTCCATGATATTTATTACCACAATACAATTGACAAATAAACATATTGGATTTTCTCTTTCGATCACAAAATGAGAAATGAAGCTTTGGGATCTTATCCAATTAGTTAACCAATTTTGTTGGCTTATCCAAGTTATTGTTTTCTTAACTATGGAGGTGACCAATAATATGAAGGCATTGAACCGACATAATAGAAAGAGTCTTACCATTTATATTTTTTGATATAAAGTATAGTTGTAGATTACAAGCAATTACCCAAAGCGTCATTGGAAATATGTCTTAGAAAGAGGCATTATCATTTATATTGTGTGAAACATGTCAAGGTAGAGATGTAAATTGCAAGTGATTACCCAAAGGTTTATTAGATCTAGCTGTACTTGAGATGCAAGAAGGAATCGATGATGCAAAGTGGCTAAGTGAATCCTATTCATAGTTGGATTCTTGGAATAGCTTACATCCATTTTCTTTTAAACATGTCATAAATTTGTTGCGTCTTATCAAACTATACAAATCATGTTAGAAAAGATGGGGAAGGTATCTTATTCATACCTAATAGTTGTTAGAATAAGTAAATCCATTGACTTGCAAATCAAGAAAACTTAGTTAACTTTTTTCTCCTATCAATGTATCTCCCTCAATCAAGTGGGGTTAGCAAGTTTTTCATGGGAATACTAAGAAAATAAAGTCTACTCTTTGAGAATTTTGTGAGAAGACAACAAATACATGCGCAACAGGTGACTCATAGATTGGCATGATCAAGGTGTAAAATGTAGAGAACTAAGGGAACAATAAATAAGGAGAAGGCTTGCCATATTGACTAATCAAATAGGCATTTTCACCAATTATACAAGGTACTAGTGGACTCAAAAGGGAATATGTAATGACACAAGGAACAATTAATATATGAATGCAAGTGGGTGAAATAAAAAATTATTAAAAAAATTAGTTGGATGATGATAGAAATGGAGGGTAGATGTGGTCAAACAAAAGAGAAAAAATAGGAGAAAATGTGAAGGGAAACAAAAAGAATCATCTTATGGGTTTACTAATTTATCAAATGAGACATGAAGGCTAGGTTGAATACTTTGTCATCGTTTATTCAAAGAACATGAAAGAATACACAAATGGAACACTTTAGTACATGCCAACATAGATATGTATAGGATTAATTAGTGTTGTCTTAGTCAATATGAGCATAGAATATGCATACTATATTTTTCTTAAAATGGAACCTATGTTTGTAACATCCATAGTTGGATATTCTCAATTAAGTAATTTCTGAAATAACCCACATATCCATAGATAATAAAATATGAATAAATTGATAGATAAGTCTAAATTACAATTGAGGACCCGTTATTTATATTTTGGTGGAATACCCTTTCATTAAGAGTCATGTCTTTTCGTAAAGACATTATTATTTATTATTATTTATTTTATATATATGTTGATGTTTATTATTATTATTATTATTATTATTGTTTGTTGTTATTATTTAAGTTTGTTACATTGCCACTCCCTTAGAAAGGCTTTGTCCTCAAAGCCTTATAATGTTTTTGCATCATTTTTTATGGTATCACAGCTGACGAAACATGTCGATACAAACTACTAAGAGTTGTGCACAACTTATGATATATGGATGAATCAATCCATTCCAAATTTATTTGTTGTGGACTGTTGGCATTCCATACTGATCTATCGTTAGGAGATTTGATCACATTGGTACCACTATCTTTCAACACTTCCCACTTTTTAGAATATATGTTTTTATGGTTGGGGTGTCGATATGGAATTTTCACAATGTCATTTTCCTTTACGAGTGTCATTTTTTTAGCATTGATCTGAGCAGAAAGTTGTTTTTTCATCTCTTAAGGTTTTAAGGTTTCGTTATGTATATTTTCCAACTTGTTTTCTAACTACATGTTATCATTTTGAAACTTCTTAATCACTTCTACATGTGATTGTATGTCATCTTCAGACTTCTTAAGTTGTTCCTTAAGATCTTCGTTATTCCTTTTGATACAACGATTTTCTTCTTGTTTGTCTAGAATTTTCCCTTCAATGTCTTCTGTAGATTGTTTTGTCTTCTGACTACTTTTCAACTTCTTAATTTTTGTGACTAGCGTCTTGTTATGATTTCTTAATCTGAAAATTTCTTTGGAATTTCTTGATAACACCTTGTTGAATTTTGTCAGTTCTAACTTATGTGTCTTCTTACTGTCATTATACTGCTGCTGGAGTTTTTCTTTTTGTTGTTGATGATGACATAACTCTGCTTCTTGATTTTCTAAATTCATCCGGACTTGCACCAATTCAACATATTTTTCCATGATGAGTTTGTTTAGATGCTTTATTTCTTCTTCTAATTCATTATCGCATCCATATAGTGATTTGTTGTCATTTTTTTACTTTCTGATCTCGTCTTCTAAGTTTTGATTATGAATTTTTAAACATGATATTTCTTTATCCTGGTCAGATAACATTTTCTTGCTATCATTTATGGTTCGTTCTAGCTGTCGATTTTGATTCCATAAGCGACGATTCTCATTGTCTCTCCACTCTTTCAACCACTTATGTGTCTCAACATCAGCTTGTATACTTTTATTGATCGCCTTATATTTCTCTAACTCATCCAATGTTGTTTGTAGTTGTGACTTCATTTCCAAATATGTAGGTGCCATTGTTTGTGACTTTGTTTTTACTTCATTTTTGTCTTCTTTTCTTTTTCTCTTTGTTTTGACTTTCTTTTTTTTATGGCAATCTTCCTTCTTCTTCTCTTTTTTTTCCCAATAGTTTTGTAAAATGCGAGTAGATTGGGTGGTTGGGAGGAATAAGTGTTACCTTCCCCACCTAGGTTCAAACCTCACTTGCTTCTTTGTAGTTATTATTATGCACCTTTTATATTCAAACCCAAACCCACTTTAAGAAACCACATGTGGTTTCACTCTTACCTTCTTCTTTTTTTAACTTTTATCTTTTATTTTTTAACTTTTCTTTTATTTTCTTTTCTTTTACCTCTTTTTTGGAGGGGGGTTACTTTTACCTTCTTCTTTTTTTTCATTTTTTAAAGACGGGGTCCTATTTTTTGGGGAAACCCAAATCTACACAAGGTGTAAATAATGTTGTCCAAGGTCCGTATAGCTCTGATACCACTATAACATCCATAATTGGATATTCTCAATCAAGTAATTTCTGAAATAACCCGCATATCTGTAGATAATAAAATATGAATAAATTGATAGATAAGTCCAAATTACAATTGAGGGCCTATTATTTATATTTTGGCGGAATACCCTTTCATTAAGAGTCATGTCTTTTCGTAAAGACATTATTAATTATTATTATTTATTTTATATATATGTTGATGTTTATTATTATTCTTATTATTATTATTGTTTGTTGTTATTATTTAAGTTTGTTACAATGATCATAGAATATGCATACTATATTTTTCTTAAAATGGAACCTATGTTTGTATGAACCATTAACTTGGAAAGAAGATCAATCACCTTTACACACTTAAGAAAAGAATAGAATGTGTCGGTTCATTGTGAGCACAAGTTTCTTCTTTAAAAATGTGAATATATATGTTTACGAACCATAAAATTGGAAATTTTCTCAGCCCACCCTCGCACATTTAATAAAATATTAGGTTTTCTTACTACATTAAGAGTGCAATACAATAATATTCTTATTTAGGCTCCACCAAAAATATTTAATATAATCAATGGCCACATCTGGCAATTCTCATGTTGGGGAATTCATTGTCATAACAAGCCATATGGATGGAAAAATCAAGGTATTGGCCTATAGGGATGATTTTAGAGGTAGGTCTCACTTTAGTGCTTGGGGTCCAAAACCTTTTAGAGCCCATTTAAGGATGTACATGGGAACTTTTGGGGTAAAAAATTTGCAATATTATATCTTATGCTATTGACATTGTTCTACACAATGAAAAATTTCCAATGGTACAAAAAAGAACCTCAATTAGGAGAAATTATGTAGAATTTATGCCTTGTACAAGTTGGTCTATTTGGTTAACCATCATGGTATCAAGTGGATGCCATGTCAACTTCCATTACTTGCACATGTGGGTCTAGTCATGTGTATACTTTCAATAAGATTCTAGAGGGTCCAAAATCCTAACATTAATTAGGGTTTAAGGCATGCAAAAACTATAACCCTAACCCTCACCAGCTATGAGGTTATATTAAATACGTTCCTACTAGGAAACAAAGGGTTCCAGTCTTTTTGTATTTTTTATTGTTTGATAATTGAGTACATCATCTAGGAGTGGAATATTGAAGCATAAAAAATGTGATTCCTCGGATTTCCAACCCATGTATGTGACTCAGTATTGTAAATAATGGAACTCTTAAGTGACATTATTATGTGTTTGGTATATTTATTGACCTATGTTAAATACCTGCTTGTGTTGTGGGGGATAACCAATGAATGAGGAACCTTGGTCTCTTTAGGGAAAGAACTAAATCAAACAAAAAGAATTAAGAAGGTTAAACAAATAAATGAATTAAACAAAAATCTAAATAAAAACAAAAATATGAATAAATAGAATAAGAAGAGAACAAAAGAGAAAATGAAGATACTCTTCTAGAATTGTGACTCCCACCTAGGTGGCATCACCTAAGAAATTGGATAATAAAAGTAAATTCCTCTTCTACATAAGAGGGGAAGAAAGAATGCAAGGGGTTAATTCTCTTGGTGAAAGAAATAAGAGAAACACACATCTGAAAACAAAAATATGAAGAAAAATGAAGAGAGAGAGAGAGAGAGATTTGAAATCTAAAAGAAACAAGATGTAATGAATATAAATATGAACAACTAAAAGGGAGGAGCTATCCTGTGGTATTTGCTTGTAGATTACCAGAACCAAGTCTAGTCGTGGTTGACAATATCTATGTCCATAAAGTGTGTGAGAATCGAGGTGTTGTGTACCAACTGGTAGGGAACTACCTGGGTAATGACAACAACATTATTGTCTATAGAGAGTAAGGGTATTGGGTTCTAATTGGAACTAGTATTGTCTATATAGTCTAGAGGGTTGGTTGGTTTTGTGGTAGTGGGACTTCCTAGATTGAACCATAAACACTAGGAGACTAATTTGGTTGAGATTGGACCCTAAAATGAAGAGGAATTTTTTAAAACAAAAATGATATATGAATAGTAAGAATTCCTAAAATATAGCCCTAGAGAGACCAAAACTCAGCTTGAGGGTGACTGTGGGGTAACTAAGACTAGGTTTTCCTACATATCTATTGTTCATTGGATCAAGGAAAGCCCCATACTATTTGCAAATAGATCAGTAGAACCTAGAACATATGATTTCATGGCCCTATATCCTTATAATTATAAATTCTTATGTTATATGCTTATGTTGATAATATGATATTGTGCATGTATATATGATCTGATAGATTATCTAGAGATCAATTTAAAATCCATGATTGATGATATGTTGTAATTATTGTTTTGAACTAGTACTTGATTGTATGATAGATCTAGGATCTATAATCTAATCCTATGCTTGGTCATGATGAAAATAGTAACATGAATCAAGCTAATCTATGTTATAGATGCTAATAAACAAAAGAAGGATATTTGATAATTTTAGCTTATGAGCTGGTTGTTTTTATGAATATTGCATGTTGAATTATTATGTTTGTTAAGTGATTAATCCTAGACGTTGCATTGGGAGACTCTAGTGCAATTGTATTAGAACTTTCATGGTTAACCTAATTATTGCATTGGGCAATAGACTTTAGTACAACAACTTGTTTGTTTATTGGCCTAGCAACTACATTGAGTACCTGATCTAACTATCAATTGTTAAAGTATTGTAAGTACCTAGATATGGCATTGTGCCACATAATCTACTTGTAAAACAGAATGTAAATAATAGTTAAAGACAAAATCAGTGGCATGCATACATATAGATGTGCGAATACATCTATTGAAATAATAAATTATTATTATGTAAAGTAAAAATGATATAGTATATCTATGATAAAGAATAGTTGAATACTAAAGAGATTGTAATTGCATGCATGATATCTATCCTAATATGCATTCCTACAGTCACCATCCCACTCCACTACCTTAGGGTGAGTAAATTGTTGGACCTCCTCAACTCAGGTTAGACCATATGGTATAGGCCTAGGTTTTGTATCCCCAACAACTTGAGAACCACGAGAAGATTACAACCCAACAGAAAACCACATGAGGAGTTATAAAAAGAAAACAAAGAAAATCCTAAACATGTGATATCTACCCTGATATCTAAGTGTAATCAAACAAAGAGATATCACTTTAATAAACAAACTCTGGTTCTAGATATAAGACCACCCCAATGGGAAACAAGGTCTATCATAAATAAGAAATAACACTCCAATAAACAATCCTTGAGAACCTATGTGTATGTTTGTTACATAATCGCTATGATAATGATGAAATCTTTATAAGTTAATTGTGAGACTAAAAAAATCAGAGGGGATAGTAATAACCCAGTTCTTGACTTACAGGAGGAAACAAGCAGTGGCATGTGATCCAAACTTGGTGAATATCTCCCTGTAGAGTAGCCATGACTTGCACACAAATACCTTATAATCTGGAGAACATAATCTTATAATATTATTAAATAAATTATTAAGGGTTGATGAGATACATCAATTACATGGGAGATAATGGCTACCCTCTCGAGACTACCTACGTACAAGATGCATATTGGAGTTAGGAACAGATAATAATATTATAAGGAAATGATTATAAAGGAGCAATCAATCACAACATAATACTCATCAAAATAATGGATGGAGAATAGATTAACTGGTAAATCTATGGTTGATCGATAACACTGGTTGTATCTAGCGGAGATCATCATAAGCTATAGTTAAGAAGGGTTATTGCATAGCATTCCCTCTCTATATGCATAATTAATGATCTAAAGGTCTAAATGTAATGGACATATAAACTAGCTTGATGGAGAAGCATATTTTTCTACCTTTATCTCATATCGACTATCATGTATGTATATATGTATATATGTGTATGTGTGTGTACACACATACATACATACATACATACATACATACATACATACATACATACATACATACATACATACATACATATATATATATATATATATATATATATATATANCACACACACACATGTACATGTATATGTATGTTTGTGTGTGTGTCTGCGTGTGTAATATCTATATCCGGATATTCTCGAAAGCTATCACAATTGAATAGTCTAATAGAAAATAGTTCCATGCTCTATACTTATATAAGAGTAAAAAATGAATATGAACGATAATTTTACAATTACGTCGATAGGGATTTATATAATCCTTATAATGACTTTTCAAATGAAAGGGCACATATCTTTCTATTTTCTAAGTAATTAATTTAATTAATCATTTCTTATATATTAATATTAATAATTGATATTGATATTTAATTTTTACATATGTTTATATATCTCATTATGTTATATATTTTTTATATAACATTGCCTTACCCTTATAGGGAGCTTTGTCCTCAAAGCTTATTGAAGACAAGGCTTACGTCTAATTTCTTCCTTGTAATGTCATCTCTCGGTCATTTATTTTAGTACTTGCAACATTTGATGAAAAGAGATGATATGAGTTACGAATTCCAAGGAAAAAATGTTGCATCATCTATGACGTGGTCCATCCGAGATATATCTTCATCAGATATGATTGTTGATCGCCTTGTTGGATCAATATTATTGTTTTCTGCTTAGGTTGGAAATTTTGTGTTCTTTTGCTTTTGAAATTATAACTCCTATGTTTATGTTCATTTTGGCCTTGTCGTTGGTCAAAATGGTTTTTGTAAATTGGGTGTCGATAAGGATTTATTGTTGTTTGTTTTTATGTTGGATTGAATTCCTTTTGAGCTGTGATGGGGACCGAATTTGTATTTATTTCTACCTTCTCAACTTGAATTTGCTTTCTGGAGAGTCTAGATAATTCCTTCTGGATTTGAACTAATTTGTTCTCTAATAGATTATTATTATTCTAAATCTTCTTAAACCTTTCGTCTTGCGACTATTTATCCTATTTTAACTTCTTGATTTGATCATATAGTTATTGATTAAGATTTCTCAGACGATAGTTTTCTTCTTGTTGTTTTAGTATTTTTCCTTCGAGGTCTTCATTGGCAAGTTCCATCTTTCAACTATTTTTTAGTTTCTTGATTTTTGTAAGTAATGTATTGTTATGGATTCTTAGTTGAAATAGTTCTTCGATATTGCTTGTTAATTTGCCATTGATTTTTGCAATTTCTAACTTGTGCTTCTTTTTAATGTCGGCATACTTTTGATGGAGTTCTTCCTTCTGTTGTTGATGTCGACATATCTATGATTCTTTAATTTTTATCTTTCTCTGGATTTGCACCAATTCATCATCTTTGTCCATGATGAGCTTGTTTAAACGCTTTATATCTTCTTCTAAATCGCTATCACTCATATACAGTGATTCTACATTATTATTTAACCTTTTGATTTTGCCTTCAAGATCTTGATTGTGATTTTTTAATCGACATATTTCTTCATTCTTAGCTGATAACATTTTCTCTATATATTCATTAGCTTTTTCCAGCTTTCGATTTTGATCTTTTAAGTGATGATTCTCTTGTTCTGTCAACTAATCAAGAATGCTTCATTTACTTATCTCAAATTGTATATTTTTATTGCTTTCCTTGTAGCATCCTAATTCATTTTCCAATCCTTGTGATTGCAATTGTTAGTTACCTTTATCATCTTTCATAATAATTTATTTACCACATATTGGACATGAGCGATTGCAATTCTTAAAAAATGTTGAATATTGGAATTCCATTTCGCAACAAGGACACTTAGCCCAAATTTTGGATTTATATATGGAACCATAATTTCTTCAATAAATCCGTAATTGACTTCAATGACTTCTTAGATATCTTCTAAGATTTGATTTCTGCTCTTTTAGTATTTTCTTTGACTTGGTCTTTTTTTATTTGACTACTTCTTTGATTTTTTTTATTTACAAAATAATTATTATTTCCAAAATAATAACTATAATAATAATTAGTACTAGAGTTTGATATTATATGGATTATGATAATATTAATAATAATGATAATATATTATTTTAACTTTTTTGTATCGCTTAGAATTTGGGTTTTAACCTTTAGTGGTGAAAAGGCTAGAAAGGGCACGTGGCTATGGAGAATGAAGGGGGATGGGGTTGGAGCTCATGGAAGGAACAAGTGGTGGACTTGGTAACTAGAAGGGGGATAATGTGAGTGTGAAGAAGAGTGGGGTTGCAGGTCGTGACAAAGATGGCTAAAATATTTTGTTATAGCAAAGATCTGAATTCAAGGAAACCTTGAGAGTTTGGATACAAGCCAGAGACCAACAGAATCCCGAGGAAGGGTTGGCTCTGATACCAATGTAATATCTGTATCCAGATATTTTCGAAAGTTATCTAAATTGAATGGTCCAATAGAAAATAGTTCCATGCTCTTTACTAATATAAGAGTAAAAAATGAATATGAACGATGATTTTACAATTACGTCGGTAGGGCTTTATATAAGCCTTATCGTGACTTTTCAAATGAAAGGGCACATCTCTTTCTATTTTCTAATTAATTAATTTAATTCATCATTTATTATGTATTAATTATTAATATTAATATATATTAATATTAATAATTAAGATTGATATTTAATTTTTATATATATTGCATTATGTTATATATTTTTTATATAACAATATGTATATGTGTGTGTGTGTGTGTCTATATATATATATGAAGTGTCAACATACTTGTAAACAATGAACAAAGGGCACATACATACATACATATATATGTGTGCATGTGTGTGTATTTTATAGGGAGAGATGCCCTCGAACCTATAGGGTAGAGGAACCAAACCCAATGAAGTAAAAAACCATGTGCTATAACAAACAAACATTACAACCATTGCTAATACCTCTTAGATCTAGCTTGAACTTAGCATAGGTGAACCCAACTTGAAGGGAGTAAGCATTTACTTATGGATCGAGCCTAGAGCAAGGAAATACAAGCAATATAAGTACAAAAAAATATTAAACCATGCAAGATATTAAAGTGGTGATCATAGGACAATTATCCTCTAAATGAGAAGATTAAACCCATGATTAAAAAAAAACTAATATGTAAACAGTTGTGAATAAGATTCCCCCTATCTATGGTCGAGATAGAAGGAAGTTGCAACATAAAAAATACACTAGGAAATGTGATCTTAATGACATCAATCAATATTCAAAGAATTGTGTTATCATTACCCTGCAAATTTTAACCACTATGCTGTCCGAGTGAGATTATTGTGCCAATGGGTAAGAGTCGCCGCGCCTGGTGATGAATAGGAGCATGTAGAACTTCATGGAGGGTAGAGAGAGATATCTCTTTCCATGGACGAACTCCTAATTGAACCTTTGATCCAAGGGAACCCTCTCCTCATGAAGTGAAGATACCAAGCTCCCATGGAATTGTTATGTCTTGGACTCTCCTCCTAGAAGCCTAAACCTAAACGTTGTCTACCTCTATGTTACTGAAAAGAAGTATGAGTTGATCGATGGCCTCCATAAATCAATTGGGAATGATAATTTTGTTGCTATTGCAATCCAACGAGATTATGGGAAGGAAGCCATAAATCCAAGTGTGGAAGGTGGCCTTTCGAGAATGAGCATGTTTTGGGCGATCAATATCCAACTTGTTGCAGGCTAATTAATGTTGCGGTAGTAGGCATAGTATCCATTGAATCTCAAGATGCTTGATATATTATGGGCACCATACCTGCTACAGTTGCATTAATTGGCCTCCAAGCTAAATAATTTTCACAATACCTTGGTAGACTCATGGGTATGGTATTAAAGCAATAATTACCCAGCCAAAAGACAAAACTGAGACCGACATTTGTGTATAAGGTAGTTTTTTCTATCTTGGTCTTGTATGAGGATAAAATCTTCCCCTCCGAAGGAGATAATCATGGTTTCTAATGTGGAGAACGAGTTGGCTATATTGATGGTGCATGGGGCATGTACCTGATGCCTTGATATCCAACGTGAATATGGACAAGGTAAGCCCATGCTTCATGGAAGCATGATTAATATACTTAGTTGGTGTTAGTACTTAGTATGTATTAATATACTTGGTATGTGTTACTCAATTAGTGTGTTTTAGCATAGGCTAGCATACTAGGGTATGTTAATATAAGTAATTAGTAAGTGATAGTTATACTAGTATGGTTAGTATGTATATGGTAATGGCCACAATAATAATAATGGAAGAATATATCTTTGCATTGGGTTTAGTGTATGGTTAGTATGTATTTGTGTTGGGTTTAGCATTGGGTTTTTCAAAAGAGTGCAAAAAACATCTAAAATAGCTCCAACTCGTGAAATTGCATCGACTTGGCCAAGGAAATGAAAAAAATACATTAAAACGGGGTCTAGATGAAAAAAGGAAGAAAAAAGGGATGTTAATCATAGTTTTTTTCTTGTAGTGGAGGCTTGAACTTAGCCTAGGAAAACCCGACTTGAAGGGAGTAAGCTTGTACTCATGGATCAATCTGAGAGCGGGGAGATCCAAGCAAGCTAAGTACAAAAAAACAATAAACCATGCAAGAGATTAAAGTGGTTATCCTAGGAAAATTCTCCTCTAAACAAGAAGATTGAACCCATGATTGAAAGAAAACTAATATGCAAATGTGTGTGAATTAGATCGCCCCTATCTCTAATCGAGATAGAGGGAAGTTGTAACATAAGAAATACACTAGGAAATGTGATCTTAATAACATCAATCAATAATGAAATATATGTGCTATCGTTACCCTACAAATTGTAACCATTGTGTTGGCAAATTGAGCTTATCGTGCCAATGGGGAAGAGTCATCGCTCCTAGTGATGAAGAGGACCACGCAGGACTTTGTGGAGGGTAGAGAGAGATATCTCTTTCCATGGAAGACCTCCTATGCGAACATTCGATCCAAGGTAACCCTCTGTTCATGAAGTGAAACAACCAAGATCCCATGGCATGGTCATGTCTTGGCATCTCCTCCTAGAATCCTAAACCTAAACGACATCTACATCTATGTTAGTGAGAAGAAGGATGACTTGATCGTTGGCCTCCATAAATCAATTGGGAATGATAATGTTGTTGCTTTGCAATCCAATGAGATTATGGGAAGGAAGCAATAAATCCAAGCATGGAAGGTGGCCTTTCTAGGTTGAGCATGCCTTGGTAGGCGCCTCACCAATGGCATTAAAAGCAGTATTTATCCTTCCAAAAGACAAAAACGAGACCGTCATTTGTGTAGAAGGAATTTTTTTCTACATTGTCTTGTATGAGGATAAGATTTTCCCCTCAGAAGGAGATAATCATGGTTTCTAACGTAGAGAATGAGTTGGCTATATTGATGGTGCATGGGGCACACCTAATTTCTTGATATCCAAAGTGAATATGGACAAGGTAATCCCATGCTTCATGGAAGCATGATTACGAGATAGGTAGAATGTGAAACAAGTTCATAATAATAATAATATGCTTAAAAAATAAGTTCTAAGTAGGATGGGTACATGACAAAGTGGTATCATAGCCAAGGTTGTATCACTTGGACCTTATGGACTCATATACCCATGATAATATCTATGCATACATATATCTGTTTGATGTGTAATTGAAAAATTATTTGGATTTCAGGCAGCAAGAAGGAGACATGTTGAAAATTGCACATGTAACTCGAAAAGCTATAAGCACTTGAACAAAATGAGTGGTGCACCTAGTCAAGATGGGGTGGGAGAAGGACCCCACCTAAAGAGAATGTATGGGTTGAGCTAAAATCATCCCATAGAATAGTAACACTTGAAGTAATGTTGGAAACAGTAAGAAGCCTACATGAAGAAATACGAAGCTTTAATCCTGACAATGTAAAGGCCTCGGAATAATAGCGTGAGATCAATTTCATCTGCCCTTATCTTTTTTCTTATTATATATGTCCAAGGAAAGTTGTGAACTGAAATTCTCAGATCTGGTTGAGAGATATTTGGGTTTCAATTATTCCTTTCCCTAGTAGATTTTGTTCCCATATCGAGGGTGGCATTTTTGTTGAAAGGTTAATGAGCCCAGATGGCCTATGGTTGTGTGGAACATTGCAACCGCACATTCAGTTGCCCTGGCATTTTATTCAAGATATGTATTTTTTAATTGTTTGTCGTGAATAGAAATCATTAATGTATGATGGGGTGTTATGTTAAAATGGTTAATTAATAGTTACCTAATAATGAATTGATTATTCATGAGTTAAGTTGTGTAGGATTGTAGGAGTGGTGCTTATTGACATGTTAACATTATTTATGTTTGAATTAAGGTGAATGTGTTATATCAGTTAGGATTCTAAAGAATATAATACTAAATAAGAAAATGTGAGAAATAATTCATACTTGGGAAATTACTTGCAAGCAAAATAGTATATGTAGCCTTGTGATCCACATCCATGTTTTATTCTTTTTAATTGAATGTTACATGAATTGAATGCATGCTCTTGATTTGTGGTACTTAGTAATTAACGATTAGTTGATTAGGATTATCAGTTGGTAAATCCATCATGAAGGAAGTGAATATATGGTGATTCATATGCAAACATGCATCGAATTCATTGTGATAAATAGATCAGAAAGAGAGAAATCACATGCTAGCAGAAGTAATATAGTAATTGCATTTAATCGGGAAATCACAGGAGATAAATAATGCATGTTGATACTATGTCCTTACCAATCTTAGATCACATGAATAAATAACAAATGGCTCAGAAGTATTATTGAGAGATGTTGATATTCCAGTAATATTACAGTAGTAAGAGATGAATGGATAGTTCTAAGTGTAAATGTGAATTCTAGACTAAGAAAACATATCATGTGGTCCTTTATTAAATGGTTAAGTTATGCCAAAAAAAAAGGATGTGTTGATACTTCTAAATGAATTCCAATGTACTCGTATATGATATATCACTAGAACTTGGATATTGGTCTAATATTGTGGTTTATGCATGAAGGTTTCTTGATAAATACGTCATGGAATTCATGTTATCGTTATCTAACCTAATTATTAAGTATGATTAATAACGACATGGTTTATCTTAGTTCGAATCACATGCAAAGTAGAGGATTGATGAAAATAATATGCCCTCCAATTATGGATGAGGCTAATACAATTGTGTCATGATCAGAAGTACTTATTAAGAATTTAAAGAAAAATTATTTTTATACTCGGTACCCCTAACTGATAATCAGGGTAATGGGTATGTTACAAGTGGTATCAGATCCAGGTTGCAACACTCGAGCCTATTTAGGCTCATAATGAAATAGGGAAGGAACAATTTTCTTGAACTAAGAACTAATTTTTTATTTTGCAAACAACAAAAATTAGCAAGGCAATGATCACGAGGTCATCACCCCCTCACCTCAACTCATTTCCAAATTAAACCTTATGAATACGGGATGACATTTAAATTTTCATGTTGTTTCGTCACTGATGAATGTGAAACTAAATGATGAACAAGATGTAGTTGTGTGAAAGACCTAATTGATTCCAAAGGAATAAATCACTTTAATTTTTTTCCTTTCTCTCCCTATTATTCCATCCATATCGCAGGGTGAAAGTAATTTTAAACTTAGTCAATACATTTTAGACAAATTTGACCAAATGAATATGAGTTTACCTATCCATGAAAAATATTTTATTGTTTGGAGGAGTTTGTGGTAATGAATTGAATCATCGAAACTGACATAACTGATTCTTTCCCTATGCTAGAAGAAAAGGGTATCAACACTAACATACAGGTATGAGTTCAAATCTAATTCTGTCAAAGGAAATCAGTACATGTTCTTTTAGTTGTGATCTAATGTCTCGATAATTGTATGTATGACATTGAATGCTCTATTCAAATTATGTCTAGGAAGGTTTCATGGAAGTAGTAAACCCGACTATAACGATAAGTTTCAATGATATGTTCATGGTTATGATGAGTAATTATGGTATGTTATTTTTTTTAGTAAATTTCCAAGTAGGATTGAAAGTATGTAGACCAATGTATGTATTTTACTACGTTAAGTTTATGCATGACAATATCTTTTGTTTCAGTACGAGTCATTGTTGAAACCATCATGATACTTCACAAGCTATTGCGTATGCAAAAACAGGAAGCACACATGATAGTCGAGGTGTACATGATTACCTGAAGCTATAACAAGAGAGAACAGAGATAAAATGATGAAACCTTGTGGATGGCTATGAAACAAATCCACAGGAAAATCTAATGTCTTCACTAGGTAACATTTGATATGCCAATGGCATAACGATCGGGTTGAAAGTGGTAACAAATTGTTTATAAATCTTTTTAGGACTTAACTAAATTAGTGAAATGCTATTAAATACATTATAAGTAAATAAATAATGCATCTATGTCAAATATGTGTTCTCTAGAAACGAGCATGTATATATGAATTGGCATTGAAATATTTAGTGCATTTCTTAATTGCATTGTAAAAATGCTAGCTATGCCAAAAATGCACAAACATACAACTAACATTCTATTTAAAAGATCATATAAGTGAATTTTAGACTATGTGAATCAATGACATGCTATCGAGAACTTGCAAGTAGAAGGACTTGGTTCTGGAGGCTCAGGTCCCATGTTTTGGGAGAAGAAAAATAATATGAGGAAAGAACTCTTGTTTATGAACTATGGTCCTATGAATGCAAGAAGGTAAAAATTATGGAAGAGATCTCACATGTATAAAGTTGGTTTATATAAAGATAAGTATAAAGAAGGATATGCAGGAGGCACATGTTTTCCCTGCTTCCATCTAGGCCCTAGTGAGCATTATGGGGACGCCTAGTTATAAGGCCCTTGGTTAGACTTCTTTCTGCACATCTTAATGATCCAGGAGGACTTTCATGAGAGTGGGCAATCCGTGAATATAATATCCGCTAATGTTATGGTTTCTGTGAAGGAAGTATCTGAGCTTGCTATAGTTTCTTGAATAGCACGAGTAGGAGATATTCCCAAGGAATGTGAAAAGACGATGAAGGGTATCATCCTCATGTTGGGTGACTTAGTGCAATACTTGGTGTACTGTTATCACTTCGTGTGTTTTTTATTTTAGCACTTGGTGTTCTAGTTGGAAACACTTGGTTTGTTACTGGATGTGAGAGCCCTCTAAGAGCACAAGTAGGAGATATGCCCGAGGGATGTGAAAAGTTGATGAAGGGTATTGTCCTCATGTTCTATGAGGCATGTATGATGCAAATCCCATGCATATGTTAAACTGGTGGAGCTTCCGAGAGAATTAGAGGATGCCTACCAAAATTGCCCGAGAGCAGTGTAGCCAAATGACAAGTACATGTGTTTGAACATTTTAATGTATATATATTTATATACTTTATTGGTGATGAGTATATTAATTGTAGGTACCAAACTCAATGACTCATGAAACTAAATAGTGTGATATTCAAGTGTTTATTTTTAATAAAGCAAGTTGGTTATTTTCATTATGCATGTTAAGTTGATGCTAAGTAGACATACATGTGTACCTATTATGCTTTGGGTTGGAGAGATATTGTACCCTAGTTGTTGTAGTCCATAGGGGTGGAAGGATGCAAAATGGTTCTTGAATATATTTCAAGAAGGTTATGATCATGTAGTTTCCTTGAAAATCCAACAGAGGTGACCGAAAACTGAAAATAGAGTTGTTGTTGGGGTGCAGGAAGCTGAAAGCTGAAAATAAGGCCCGATAAGAGGAGAACATTGAGGATGGTATTGTCTTAAGGGGGGATAAGTTTTAATATCCCTCACCCCTAGCATTGTAATCAAATATGACATATAAGTGCATTGAGGTAATAGTTCATGGTGTGGATCTCAAGGCCAAGGCCCTGCCATCAAACCTTATAACTCTTTGATTTCTTAGTCAATCCATATGGTATTTAAATCATGGTGATGTCACATGTACTACGTAGATGGAAAATGATTAAATACCAATATCTACCTAGGGGCTGAATGTGCATGGAAACAAAAATGAAAAGGGAAATGAAATCCACTAGGGGGGAGAGGTCAAAGGATAGTGAATCCTTGGGAACTCAAGTCCTATGGGGTGTCGAAAATAAGTGAGTTACAAATCCTGACTATTTAACGAAAAATTAAGGGATAATAAATACATGCCCCCTAATGGCCTTGAGCAATACAGAACGACACATCATTCATCTGAAGAGGCAAATGGGCTATTACTAACTCTTGAGACTAAAAAAATTTATTCCATTACAAAATATTGTTATCAATGGAATCTATAGTTTGTTAAGAGCTATTATTACAACTAAAAATCCTTGGCACAATTAATATTAGAAAAGTCCCTAGAGTATCTAAGGAAAAGGAAACCTCCATTTTAAAAAGTGGATTTGTTTTTCCAAGAGAATGTGAGCACGAAGCTACCTTTATATATATATATAGAAAAAGTTAAAGGGAGATGTTAGGGTTTCTAAGGGGATCTTATGGACTCATCATTTCATAAAAAGAGAAGCCTCTTCTCTTTTACAAAACGGTTCTTGGAGGTAGAGAGGCCCTTTGAATGGTTATTGCATGAATCCCCAAAGGATGGGAGCCTTTTATTTCTTTATTTGAATAGTTTTCATAAACAGAGAGACCCTTCTTCCGATTGTGGTACATTGCATCCTTTTGGGAAAAGGAGAGTAATCTCTCTATTATCTAAGTGTTGTCTCTTGTTGAATTCATTTATTCATGTATGGTGGTTGTCTTAACTTGTCTTCTACTGCAACAATGAGTTATTACGGAAAGGAATTCGATTTCCCTATTGTGTTAATTTGTATGTGTTATTTTGCATAAGTTTTATTCATAAGAAGTACCTTTACCCTTTCTTTGAGAGAGTGATTTGCTATTAATTTCCATCGGTTACCTTGAGAGGTGAACCCGCTTTTTATTTTCTTTATTTGTGTGGATATTTTTTATGCATCCTTTTGAGTTGGGTGACTCCTATGATAGAGTATACCCAATATTTTCTTGTTTGATTGTTGTGTTATTTTGTATTGTCTAAATCAGAACTAGGTGATATCCCGCTGAGAAATCAACCCATGCATTTTTTAAATTTGTTATTGTAGCTTGAAGGCTGGGAGATCATCTTTACGAATCAACTCATGATTTTTTCTTTTTTCAGGCATTTTATTTTTCGGTGTCGGCCCACTCTATTATCATAGGGTTGGAGCTTGTTGTTGGGTGATATATTGCTCTAAAGAATTGACCCCTTTTTGCATATAGTTTATTTGCTTGTAGAAGGAAGGGGACTATCCTTGTAGGTTTCAATTCATTCATAAGTGTATACATTGAGGGGCGAATGAAGGCGTTATGCCTTGCATGTCCCATCTATTCATATATATGATTCTTAATTTCCTTACGTGTCTTTTATATTTTTATACAAGATTATGCGGCTTACAGAAGTGATGGGGATCTGAAATTGCATACCCTTACACTTTATGCGCATGCATTTCATTTGTCCTTAAAGTTGGAAACACTTTGGCTATGCCTATGGTCTTGTTACAGATGTGAGGGATATCTGCCATTTTAGGTTGTGTTCTCCTAGTTGCATGAGCACTTTCTACTATGTATTTAGATACATTTACATTATCGAGGAGAGAGGAGTGGTCAACTCCATTATACAACTCCAATTAGAGAGGATTGGGAAACTCTAGTCCTATGGATGTTAAGTGAGATTTCCTTTGAAGTGAAGGGTCATTTCCCATTTATTTTTAATATATTGATGAGGGATAGGTGATCTCACTCTTGAGAATTGGCCCCAAGATCCTATCTTATTAATGAGTATTTTATATTGTAGAGAGAGGTCTCGACTATCTCACTCTTGAGAATCGACCCCAAGATCTGATTTTATTAATCAGTACTTTATATTGCAAAGAAAGGGATCAACAATATCACTCTTGAGAATCAACCCAAGCCCTGATTTTTTTAATGAGTATTTTAAATTGAAGAGAGAGGTCTTGACGATCTCACTCTTGAGAATCAACCCCAAGCTCTGATTTTTTTAATGAGTATTTTATATTGCAGAGAGGGATCGACAATCTCACTCTTGAGAATCGACCCCAAGCTCTGTTTAATTAATGAGTATTTTATATTGCAGAGAGAGGTCTTGATGATATCACTCTTGAGAATCAACCCCAAGATATGATTTTATTAATGAGTATTTTATATTGTAGAGAGAGGGATGGGATATCTCACTCTTGAGAATCAACCCAAGCTCAAACTTTAGTAGTGGGTACTTGTATATATTAATACTTGCATGAATATCATGTGTATATGATCTTGCAATGATGTAGGGAGACACTTTGGTTAGATTGACCCATCTAGTTCTTTGTACTCATGTATTTTTAAGATTACAAGCAGGTTGTGTGTATTTGAGATTTCAAAGTTGTAAGGTGATATCTTGACCAATTAATGCAAGGAATAGTGATGATGTATTTTAATATTACAGGAATGTTATGTGTATTTGATATTGCAAATGCAAGGCGGCCTCTTGGTGAGATAGACCCCTACTATGAACTGTTTTCTAGGTACATGTATAGCAAACCATAGGGATATGTCCATGGAGGAGATGGCCCATGAAAGGATTTGTTGTGGCATGTTGGAAAGAAATACATTTGAGTCCTCTTTCCTTATGGTTCTACTTGTTATATATGTGTAAGGACAATTGTGAAGTGAAATTATCAAATCTAGTTGAGATATCTTGGGGTTTTCGTAATTCATTTCCCCGGTGGATTTAATGCCTAGCTCGAGGGTGGCATCTATGTTTAAAGGTTAATGAGCATAGATTTCCAATGGTTGGGTGGAATGTTGTAGATGCACACTCATTTTCATAGGTCTTTTATTCAAGATAATTGTTTGTCACGACTAACATTCATTAATGTATGATGAGATGTTATGTCAGAATGGTTAACTAGTAGTTACCTAATAATGAATTCAATATACATGAGTTGATTTGTATAGGATTGTATGGAGTCCTTTATTGAAATGTTTACATTATACATGTTTGACTTAAGGTGAATATGTTATCTCAGTTAGTATTCTAAACAATATAATACTGAATAATAAAATGTGGGAAACAAATCATACTTGGGAAATTGCTTGCAAGCAAAATAATATCTCTAGCCTAATGATTAATTATGATTAGTAAGGATGTGGTTTAATATCTTAGTTTGAGTCACATGCAAAGTAGAGGATTAATGAAAATAATATTCCCTCCACTTGTGGATGAGGCCAATACATTTGTGTCTTAATCGGAGGAACTTATTAAGAAGTTAAAGTATTTGTTTATACCTGGTACCCAAAACTATTAATCAGGGTAATGGGTATACCTGGTACCCCAAACTATTAATCAAGGTAATGGGTATGTTACACATAAAAATTGTGCAACCTACTCTTAACTTCAACAATGGAGGCAAGGAGTCCCAACATAAACGTTCATGCAGCGACGAACCAAGATCTAAACCTCAACCAAAGGAAAACAAAAAAGCAACAAGCATCAAAGAGGATGGCTCAAACAGCTCAGAAAATGGAATAACAGTAAAAAAACCTCCCAAGAAGAAACAAATAATATATAATGAACTTCAAGAGGAGTTCAAAAATACCAAACCACCTACCTTCAATGGAATAGTGAAGACATGTAAAGAATTTGAGGATTGGTTACTGTAAAAAGAAAAATATTTTCAAATCTAAAACATTCATGGGAACATGAAATATTGGTTGGATGTGTATAACCCCACTACCAAATCATATATCTACTAGAAGGATGTGAAAACTAAAAAGTACCTCAAGGAGGAGGACCTTGACTGGAATTAATTCAAGTATCGTGGAAGTGGGGGGTAAAATTTCTAATAAATCCATTTCAAAACAAAGAATAAATTTTTTGAATTTGTAAAAGATAGTGTCTTCAAACTTGATGGAATGACAATAGTAGAAAACCTAAACATATTACCATTCATATCCAATGACCTATCATGGGAATGGATTGGTTATAGAAGGATGAGGTGGTCTTGAATTGTTAAACTAAGACATCCACTTGTGAAAGCGAGAAGGGAAATACCAGAACTATCCATGGCATAACTCGTAAGGTATCAGTGAGGCAGATATTTTCCTTACAATTAAAGCAGGGTGCAAGAAAGGGATGTGAGAGGTTATATGCAGTACAATTGATAGATGTCGAGGAAGAGAATGAAACTAAGCTTGGATATTTTCGGATACTAATAAACTTTCAGGATCTAGACTTCTCTATTGACCTGGTACCTAGAGTGGTACCTATATCAAACACACCTTATCAAATGAGCACCCTATAATTGGTAGAAGTAAAACTACAGTTGCAAGAATTGTTAGAAAATGGTTACATTAGACCAAGTGTTTCCCTGTGGGGAGAACTAGCTCTATTTTTCAGGAAGAAGGACAGAACCCTAATATTGTGCATCGACTACCAACAACCAAACAAGGTAACTATAAAGAACATATATCCTTTGCCTCATATAGATTCTATATTCAATCAAGTTCTAAAGGAAATGGATATCTCTAAAGTTTCCTTCAGAAACCGATATGTACAATATGAGTTTGTGGGGGTGCCTTCTGGCCTCACCAATGCACCTACTACATTCTTGTGCCTCATGAAAAACATTCTCAATAAGTATCCAATAATTTTTTGCTCATATTCATATATGGCATATTAATCTACTTAAAAAAGAAGGGGGAGCACAAGGGACATCTAAGAATAGCTCTACAGATCTTGCGAGAACACCAAATTTATGTAAAGTTCAGTAAGTGTGGTTTCTTTGAATAATATGTTTAGTACTTGGGACATGTGATTTCATAGAAAGGGGCCACAGTGGACCTAAATAATATTACAACCATCATGGAATGGCCTAACCTATAAATGTAGAAGATATCTGGTCATTCATGGGACTCGCTAGTTACTACAACATATTTATTAAAGACTTCTAAAATATTGCTCATCCCATAACCTCCTTGCAACAAAAAGAATAAAAAAATTGGATAGAGAAATGTGAGGCCAACTTTTAGGAGATCAAGTGGTTGTTGACTACTGCCTATATCTTAAAATTGTAGACCCTTATGTATATTGTGTGGTGTGCACAGACTCCTAAAAGGAAGGATAAGGAGGAGTACTAATGCAAAATGATCATATGATCTTCTATGAGTCAAGAAATCTTAAATACCACGAAAGGAACTATGCAACCCATGACTTAGAGTAGAAGCAATAATCCACTCACTGAGAATGTGGAGACATCACCTAATTGGGAAGATATTTTTGCTAAATATAGACAATATTAGGTTAAAGTATATGTTAGATCAACAAAACTAAATGCCCGGTAGGAAAGATAGTTGTCCTTTCTAAGAGAGTACAAATTTTATATAAGGTACATAAAAGGGAAAGAGTACAAATTTGTTGATGTTATTAGCAGGAATGCTCGACTACTATACACAACAAGTATTAGTACCGTGGAGACTAAACTCAAAGGTAGGATAAGGACTGCCTATGGATGTGACAAGTACTAACAGAATATTTGTTCTAGACTGCAAATAGAGGGAACTAAACGACAAAAAGAAGATTTCAATACCACTAATGATGGACTACTCACATACAAGGGAATATTGTATGTTCCCAATTCTCCCAAGCTAACAGAAACTATCATGAATGAATTCCATAAACAATCATACTCTAGACATCTGGGGTAATAGAAAATGATTACCACAGTAAGGAAACTATAATTTTGGCCTCGAATGAAATATGATATTGTTGAATACATCACTTCCTGATTATAATTCTAATAAGTAAGGGTTGAACATAAGCATCTAGTCAGTCTATTGCGACCTTTACCCATCCATGAATGGAAATGGGAACTAATTTCAATGAACTTCATCACTGGATTGCTGAGATCCAGGACTCAACACAATTCGATTATGGTTGTCATGGAAAAACTGAGCAAGGATGCTCACTTTATCCCCATCAAATAAACCACTAAGGCTATTCCTATTGTTTAAATATTCTTAAAAGATATATTACGAATGTATAAGATTTCTAAGCACGTCATTTCATATAGAGATGTACAGTTCACATCGAACTTTTGGAAATATTTGTTTGCAGTACTGGGCACTCAATTGAACATGAGTACTTCCTATAACCCTCAAACTAATACAGAAACTAAGAGGATGAACGAGATTCTAGAATATAGGCTTCGGATGTACATAATGGACAATCCTAAAAAGTGGGAAAACTATCTCTACCTAGCAGAGTTTTCCTACAACAATGGACACGATACATCGAAAAAGATGATCCCTTTTGAAATTATGTATGGAGGGAAGTGTCACACTACTGTCACTTGGGACAACCGAGTGGATAAAATTATTCTTGGTTCTTACATGTTAAAATATTTGGAGAAAATTGTTAACAAAATTAGCCAAAATTGAAAATGGCCCAAGATTCCCACAAAAGTTATGTAGATCTGAGTAGAAAGCCAAAATATTTTTAAGTAGGAGACCATGTCTACCTTAAAGTAACAGAAAAAATGAATATCATTGAACCTAGGAAGATGCTCTAAACTTATTCCACGATACTATGGACCATTTGAAATCCTAGTTAGAGTGGGACCTACTGCCTACCAATTAGCTCTACCACTTAATGTTAAAGTGCATAATGTGTTTCATGTATCATTATTAAATAATTATGTGCATGATATTGAGCATGTTGTGGACTGGTGTGTGATACAGGTATAACTAGAAGGAGAATTCTAGCTAGAACCATTACACATATTGGATAGGAAATAATTTGTGCTCCAGAGCAGGGCCATCACCCAGGTAAAATTGTAGTGGGAGCACTTTGAGCCTGAGGATACCACTTAGGATATGGAAAATAAAATGCAAGATTCATATCCATCTCTATTTCGGTACTGAGCTAGGAATGTTTGCAACACTAGGGATGATGTTGTTTCAAGGGGGGGGGGGGGGGATTTAATACCCATATTGTCAACCCCTATATGCAGTTAAGTATTGTAAACAATGGAACCTTAGAATTTACATTACTATGTGTTTGTTCTATTTATTGAACTATGTTAAATATATTCATGTGTTGTGGGGGCTAATCGATGAATGAGGGGTCGTGGTATCTATAGGTAAAGAACTAAAGAAAACAAAAAGAATTAATAAGGTTTAACAAAGAAATGAATTAAACAGAAATCTAAATAAAAACAAAAAATGAATAAATAGAATAAGAAGAGAATAAAAGAGAAAATGAAGAGACTCTTATAGAATTGTATCTCCCATATAGGTGGATGCATCACCTAAGAAACTGGATAATAATAGTAAATTCCTCTTCTACAAAAGAGGGGAAGAAAGCATGCAAAGAGGTTAATTATATTGGTGAAAGAAAGAATAGAAACACACATCTAAAAACATAAATCTGAAGAAAACTAAAGGGAGGAGAGAGAGAGAGAGAGAGAGAGAGAGATTAAATATGAAAGAAATATGTTGTGATGAATAGAAAGATGAATAGTTGGATAGCCTATGGTATATTCTTGTACATGACTAGAACTAATTCCATTCATGGTTGAAAATATCTATGTCCATAGAGTGTGTGAGCACTAAGGTGTTTTGTCCCAGCCGGTAGGAAACTACATAGATACTGACAACAACAGCATTGTCAATATAGAGTGAGGGGACTGGGTGTTGGTTGGAACCAATATCGATTATATAGGTTGGAGTAATGGCTATATATCGGTAGGAAACTACATAGATACTGACAACAACAGCATTGTCAATATAGAGTGAGGGGACTGGGTGTTGGTTGGAACCAATATCGATTATATAGGTTGGAGTAATGGCTATATATGTGGAAGTGGGACTGCTTGGATTGAACCATGGATAATGGCAAAGTGATTTGAGGATAATATGGGACCATAAGCTGAAGATAAGTTCTACTAAACAAAAAGGAAATATGAACAGTAATAATTCCTAAAATATATCTCTAGAGATACCATGACTTAGCTCAAAGGTTAGTGTAGGGACTCTAAGATTGGAGTTTCCTAGAGATCTATAGTTGGGTCAATGAAAGAAATCCCCATAGCAGTTGCAGATAGATCAATATCACATGGAACAAATGAGTTCCCATCCCTATATCCTTGTCATTTTGAATTATGATTCTATACGTTTATGCAGATGATATGATGGTATGCATGTATCTCTCATCTGATGGATTATCTAGAGACAAATATGGAATGCATGATTGATGATATGTTGTAATTATTTATTTGAACTAATACTTGGTTGCATGATAGATCTAGGATATGTAATATAATCCTATGCATGGCTATGATGAAAACAATAACATAAAACATTCCAATCTATGTTATAGCTGCTACTAAAGATGAAAAGAATATTTGATCATTCAATCTTATGAACTGATTGTTATTATGAATTTTGCATGTTGAAGTATTAAGTTTTTTAAGTGATTAATCCTATTTGTTGCATTGGGAAACAAAATCTATTACAACTGTATTAGAACTTGTATGGTTAACCTAACAACTGCATTAGGAAGCATACTCTAGTACAAGTGGCAGTTTGTTTATTGGCCTAGCAGCTGCATTGGGAAGTTGATATAACTATCAAATCAGTAAAGTATTGTAAGTACCTAGATGTGGCATTGTGACACGGATTCTACTTACTAAAGAGAATGTAAATAAGATCGAAAGACAAAATCAGTGACATGTATGTATCGTTGTGTGAATACATCTGATGAAATAATAAATTACTAAATGTTCAAAGTAACAATAATCTAGTATATCTATGATAAATAATATCTAAATACTAAAGAGGCGGTAACTACATGCATGTTATCTAGCCTAAGCTACATGCATATAGTTCCCAACCCACTCCACCACCTCAAGGTGGGTAAACTGTTGGACCTCCTCGACTTATATTAGACTAGACAATATAGTCCCGGGTTTTGACCCCGCAAGAACTCAAGAATCGCGAGAATATTGGGACCCAACAGAGAACCCCAACTTAAGTTATAAAAAGATAAACAAAGAAAATCTAAAACATGTGATCTCTACCCCCATATATAAGTGTAATGAAATGCAGAGATATCACTTTAATAAACAAACTCTAGTTCTATATCTAAGACCACCCCAGTGGGAAGCACAACTTGTCATACATAATAAATAGCAATCCAATAAACAGTCACTAGTAGAAAATGAGAAATTAATGACTAAAATCAGGCTATAAACGACTATTTTTGAGTCGGTGACTAATAGTAGCAAATTTCCACTATCTTATAGCTAGTCGTATTTCACTAGTCATTAATAGCTTGACTTAGTAGTCATTGATTTAGTCATTGATAGCCAATGATTTAGTCATTGATAGACAATGCTTTAGTCATTGATAGTTAATGATTTAGTCATTGATTTAGTCATGGATTTAGTCATGGATTTAGTCACTAAGTTAGTCATTGATTTAGTCGTTGATTTAGTCACTGATTGCAACCATTAATGACCAAATATATGACTAAATAAACTACTAGATGTTAACATATTAATGACTAAGCTAAATACGACTAAGATACGATAAATTAGCTACTAATAGTCATATATATGTGAATTTGGTCATTTTTGTAGTCACAAATTTATGATAGGGCACGGAGGAATTGAACCACCAACCTCCTGCCTATAATTAGGCAGGCGCTCTACCATTGAGCTAGAACCCTTTAAGAAGTTGTTATTGCTTGACAATGATGATATTCAAACAAATTTATGATAGATATCAATCTACAAACTACATAATTATTACTTTTACAACTTACAAGTAACTAGTATTTATAATAAACTAATTCCTGAGAGCTATGTACAATTTTCCCTGTAACTAAAGCTAATAAAAATACTACAAATACTCTTACCAAAGAGATTTAGTGATGAGTACCTATTCCCATTCTTCATCACTATCATTTTCATAGTCCAAAGAAGAGTCATTCCTGAAAGGATTTCAAATCCCAATGCCATCACTACATCAAAAACAAAGAGTCAGAAACAAAACTTTCCCTCTTGTATACTACAATATTAAGAATCCATGAGCTTCAAGGTGTTTCAGATGTTCCTCATCATGGGCTATCAAAATTAAAATACAACTTGTTGCTTTGATAATTAATAAACTTAAAATTATGCAAAGTATATTCACCTTTTCTTTGAGAAGGTTCCATAATAAGTAGATCTATGGTTGTGATCAAACTGCAAAAGGTTTCTTCTCTTATTGTGAAGCCTATTTTAGCTTTAAATAAAGTGATAAACATTCTAAGAGCCAGGCAGATTCAGAAACTTATTACTAATGGAGACTCGACAATTATCATTTGCAAAATTAGAGACTTGACTCCCTATGCACCATAATGTCTTGCAAAAATGATCTCTAGACCTACAATTCAAAGAATTGCAAGTATTTTGACTTGGGGAATTGCAAGTATTGCAAGAATTTTGACTTGGGGAATTGCAAGTATTGCAAGTATTTAGCATTGAATCATTTACTGTTTCAAAGGTACCATTTTGTATGGAGGATTTATGCTTTGTGAATCATTATTCCTTGTCTATAAGGGCACCTAATAGTGGATTCAATAATTAAAGAGTCATGTTTCAAATATAAAGAGAAATACCCTTCTCCTACAACATTACGTCTTTAGAGAAACCTTTAAAGGGTTGTATATTTGGCTTCTAGGTGATGATACCGGTTATTTGAAAGGCAGGACAACTGGTTAAGCATGAATTAAACTTGAAAAACTTGCAAGCTATTAGGTATAACAAAATATATATCAGCTCTATGTTGAGATGTACAGGATCTGAAACAGCTTCCATGATGATTGGACAATAGTTGACACAGAAAAATAACCATTGATAAGAACTAAACTTTCCTTAGAATGTATGGTCACCTAAAATAAGACTACACTAAACTTTAGATTCTAGTAAGCTTTTGAGATTGACTAAACCTATCAAAAAGGTTGGAGAGACTGGTATTCTACAGTGTTCTTATAATGCATAGTTGCATAAAAGGCATATTCTTATCAAGATTTGTGACTTTCAAAATGAAGGAATTTACTTGACCATGAAATTCACATTTATGATGAAGCAAAGGATAGAGAAAATCATGATGAGGTTCATATTCCCCATTTGAACTACCTACAAGAAACTATTTCTTTGTAAGGGTAATAAAGCATGTCTCCATCCTGCTTGAGTGGAATGTGAAAATTCCCTGCCCTGATTATCTGATTATGAATTAGTTTTAAGTTCCAAGTCCCTTCAGGCCCTATGGCATGTTTATCCCTTCCAATCTGACTCCCCACGTGGGATGCGTTACTTCTTCAATGGAATATAAGAGCCTCACTAAGACCTCGGTCTCGTATTTTGGTGTGGAGTTATATTTACAAGTACAAAGTTCAAGGTTCATGAAGAATTGTTCAAAACCTACCATTAGTACAACATTATAACATAGGGTATGTTTTTGAGGTGAGGATAGAGGTAGGGCAGAGCAGACAGTAAGAGTAAGAGAGGGTATGACCAAGCTAATTTAAAGAAAAAAAATCTAAATCTTGGCTGAATTAGAGATTGAATAGTCTCTTAGTAAGGGGTAATGTGTTGGTGAGTGAGTGTAGCACTAAGGCCTTATATTTCTTTTCTCTTAGGCACCGATTTTGGAAAGTGATGCTAAGAAGTCCCCAAGATGGACAAGGAATATCTGACAATCCTACACGACATTGGTAATGTCCCGGTGCAACTTAGGGACATCCCCTGTGCAGTGTTAGATCTTAAAAGATAGGCTCATCTGAAAAT
>LPNX010894384.1:52918-81193 GCA_001517045.1 Pseudotsuga menziesii
TTTCTCTAGAACCTTCTGACCTTGCAAATAAAAATCTTGACTACTTGTTATTCTGAGACTTCCATGAACTTGATATTTCCTTTGACAGCCCATTGCATTTATCAGTATCAACAAGGAGCAAATTTGCTAAATTGTGAGGACTATTTAATACACCATCATCTGAATCAAAATTCAAAGACAACATGTTTGAAATTATACTGTTTTCTCCAACATCTAAGCCATTCATATAAAATTTTGGGCCAAAGATATTTTAATGATGTACATTGACTTATGATATTAAAACCCCTGATGGCTACAAACAAAGGAGTATGAAAAATAGATGGAAGGCTATGATTCCACAAGTGAAGGAAGTTAAATTGGGCTAAGAGGAGAGTACCTTAGTAAGATGTTTAACTTAAGTCCTTAGCCTTAATTTTAAACCTTAGTTAGTGAATTTATCCAAAATCCCTAACCATGAGTATGGGAGTTGATTTATTTAATCATTGTTTATCAACCTAATCTTGGGGGATTAATGTAACACCCCTGTTTTGACCCCGTTTGCATTAAAAGTACATGATGTAATTAATCGTGGTGAGGAGCTAAAGGCAAAAGCCCCACCATCAATTTGGTTGTGTATGTTTCGGAAATAGGGATAGTTGTCGATGGTATATCGTGCTATCCGACACATTATAGTTTGGCATCATGTAAATACGCACATCAATTAAACTAAACCTACAGCCAGCTACGACGGTGCAACGTTAAAATGAAAAGGGAATGATTCCAAAGGATAAGGGGGGGGGGATGATGAACCTTGATTCATGGGGGGAAAAGCTACATGTCATCACCCTGTCTATTTTTCCCACCTTCCCTTGTCTCATCCAACCACCCTTTTTAATGTTTTGTTGAGTTGTTGAGGCATTTTAATTGTTGGAAGTGGAGGGTGGCAGGACTGTCAGTATTTTCCACATGCTCACTCCACCAGTCCTCTCTCCACCTTCACGTGGGTAAGGGAACCATCACTACGAAGTCTCTTGGGCTTTTGGGGGTTCACTCTCACGCAGGTACGCCCAGCAGGGGGCCAATTCATCTTCAACACGCAGAGTCGAGTTAAGAAGGGGTGCGATTTCTTGTTTGGGGGTTTGTTTTCCGTCTCTCATGTTGTTTGTTGGTCTATGGTGGTATTCCTTCCATTCACGCAGAGAACTAGTTTTCCTTTGGCATTATTGAGCTATGTATTGTTTTCCATCCTTCGTGGTCGATCGTGAGTTGTAGAACTTTGTTTTTTCTTCCATGTTTTGCCTGGGCTGTGTATTTTTCCCTTGCACACAGGTTGAGAGTTCATCCTTTCCCCTTTTCTACCTGTGTAAGTTCCCCAGCCATTACATTGGGGATTGTGTGTGCTGTGGGCTCATGGATGTTGGTTGGATGTTGATTTCCACATTCGTTAGCTGAGTTTTCCTCTATCCACGCTGGGAGTTTGGATTCTTTCCCAATTGTGGACTGCGTAATGTTGCCATCGTTTCATTGTGAGTTTGTGGCTATTGATGTAACTTGGTTTTGGGTTGCTGTTGAGTTTTTTTCGCCACGCTAGGGCCAAGAACAACCCTGAGTTGTCTTGTGGACCTGAACTGTGTTTCACCTTTTGTTTGGGATTGTCACCCGGTTGTCTTTGCCTTCTTCACAGAGCTGTGAATGGATTGTTTTGCTGCGGTATGCAGTGGTTGGTCTTCGTACTGTTGAGAGTGGGATTAGAGGCTGGGTATGCTTGAGAAGACTGGTGTTGAGGCCACCAACTTAGCATTTTGATTTTCCTATCTCCTTGACGACTTGGTAAAACCCTACTGTGTGGATTTCGCTGATTGGCAAACCTTGGCTATGTGTAAGCCTGCATTGACCCTTATTCCTTGAGGAATCATGCTCAGCTTGAGGGTGGCAGTGTTGCTGAGAGATTGATGAGCACGCTGGCCTATGGTTGGGTGGAACGTTGCGACGACGTAGTTGGTTGCAGGGCGATTTCTTCATTAAAAGATAAGTACTCCTGAGTATTTCATCTCTGCAATTATATCTACTATTTCATGAATTCTAATGAACATGTTGAATGTTGGAATGTATATGTTTGCTTCTGCTGAATGTTGAGTAACTGTGTATCCTTGTATTTTTTATGCATCTTAGTATGTATTATGTTAAGCTTTATCCCTGTTCATGTTCACGGGGATGTTTTCCTGTTTGTTTGGTGTTAGTAGCGTCCTCTTCGCCAGTCGGAGGGTCGGGGACGTTATAGAGTGGTATCAGAGCTAAAGGTTGTAGCATGGGCCTAAATGGGCCATGAAAGGTTAGATAGTAGAGGCAAGTTTCCTTCTGCCCAGCAGCAATCAAAAAATTGGGGGTAGGAAAATTCAAAAAAAATTCTAAGTGCCAGGATCATCGGCCCATCGGAAAACTTAGTGACAAGTTCTTCCGATGCAGCGGAGCACTTAGTGGGAAGGCCACCCGAGGGATAGTTGATCTGACGATCAAAGCGGTGGGAGACTGAGGGAGGAATTCAGAAAATTTTCTAAGTGTTTGGTCATCGGCACATCGACAAACTTAAACGGATGGATCGTCGATACTTAGCCAATTGAGCGCCCGCCGTTGCGGATGGCTAGAACACAATGCTTCCGACGGATAGTGTTTCGTGCGTCTGTCGTTGCGGAAGCCTAGAGCACTAGTCTTCCGACAAGGAGAAGCTCCGACTGTCGATGCTAATCAAAATCAGTTTGCCAATCGGAAAGGATTAGCGGATTGGATCATTGATCGGGAAAGGATCGAAGATGATGAGTCGTTGTTGCAGCTACTGATCGAACTAACCTGCTGATGCTTTAGCCTTCCACTCGCCAATGCCGAGGTGTTAGTGGATTATGGAGCCGACAGAGTCAATAGAAGATAGAGAAATTTTTCACTGACAGAAGAAGAAAGTTTCAAAATTTCGTTTAAGTGTTGAAATCATCGGTGAAAATTAGCTGTTTGGAGCGGCGAAGACTAGTCAGGCGGATCGGTGAAATTTAGTGGATTGACTAGCCGAAACGTCGGCTCAATTTAGTTGAAGGAAGAGCCGTAGTTGCGGCAGGGATCTCTCGAAGGCCACCAAGATGTCAGTAGAAAATAGATGTTGAGGGTGTCGATACGTCGGCGGAAGAAAGTAGAAAGAGAAAAATTTTGAAAATTTGAAAATTCCTCTAAGTATGGAAACCGTCGATGAAATTTAGTTGTTTGAGCAGTCGATGCGGCAGCAAGTATCGAAGAAAAATAGAAGATGAGGTTGTCGATGCAGCGGCAGAAGAGAAGAGAATGTTTCGGCAAAAATTAGTTGAAGGCAGAGCCGCAGTTTTGGCGGAGATCTTCAGAAGATCTCCGAAACGTTGGTGAAGGTTAGTTGTTTGAGGAGCCGACACTGCGATAGACAAGGAAAGAAAAAAAAATTCGAATTGTTGGAACCATCGAAATATATTAGAATATTGGATTGCTGATACATCGGAGGCAGTTAGTTGAACATACCACCAATGCATCGAGAGAGATTAGTTGTTTTGACCGCCGATGAGTTGTTTAGCCGTGGACCCCATAGACGGTTTACTGCCCACCGTTACGGCTACCATGTGGACTAGCATTCTGATGGCTAGGACTTTCAACTTTCGATCGCCAACACATAGAGCTTAGGGGTTTTGAGCACTGGTGGAAGTCAAAGGATTCAAACATTTGTGCGCCCGCCATTGCGGATGCCTAAGGAACTATCCGCCCGATGGATAGTGGTTCTGGTCACCGACGCAGCGGAAAGGATTTGTTGTTTGAATCGCCAGTGCGACGGGAAAGACTAGTGGATAGGATCATCAAAAATCAGTTGATGAGACCGCCGACGGGTTGTCTATGGAAACCACAGTCGGTTTATTGGCTTCAGTTGCGGCTACCTAAGGAGTTATCCACCCAAAGGATTGTGGTTCAGGTCATCCATACAGCGGAAAAACTTTAGCTGAGGAAGCCGCCGATGCAGCGAGAAATTATTGTTGTTAGGGCCGCTGATGAGCACCGGAGAAATTTGTTGCTTAGATCGCCGAGGTGTCGGAGTTGTAGATGGGATGAGACCCAATAGGGAGAAAGAAAAATTGGGGTTTCAAGTGGATTTTTCAAGCAGCTTTCAACTGTTTACAGTGGAATTTTCAGCAAATTCTAGCTAATGTTCCAGCGGGTTTTGTAGTGAATTTCTCAAAGGGGTTTTCAGCAGTTTCAGGACTGAAAAGGAAGAAAACCCTGGGTGACTAAAGTTAACATTCTTGACCAAAATATATTTGAAGTGGTGTGGTTTTCACACCCGAGGACAGAATGAAACATGTGGATAGGCGTTGGAAAGCTTATCCAACAGGGAACAAGGGAGAATCACCTGAATATGAAAATGGAGCAGCAAAGTGATAGTAATTGCTTGAAAGAGAAATGTGTTGCTATCAATATGAACAAATCCAGGGATTGCATGCCTAGAGGTAGCAAGACCATGAAGTCAAACCAGTTGCTGTGTGGAAGAGGAGTTCCATGCGAGGATGTGGGACTTGAAAAGGGAAGTTTCCATAAACCCTATCTTGCTGATTATAACTACATTCCCTAATTTTTATACCTGAAATGTATGAGGATATGCTTTGCATACATAGGATATTGAGGATTATACATTTATAATGAACCACTAATGATAGTTATTGCATTGATGTTGGCATTAGTGGAAAAACCAACGACAACAAGGACCTGGCTGAATATGTTGCTGATGCTAACGAATGTGACTAGCAACCCTCTAGAGAAAGGGATGAGGCAACAAGTCCATAAACAAAAGTTGGTGAGCAAATTCTGCAATCTCTTGCAAAGGACCAACCAAATTGGTCATGCCAAGGGTGTAAGTAGGACCATGAAGGTAAGAGTTTGATTATGACAAATTCCATGGAGTGGTAAAGGTAAGAGACCTCATACCATATGGATATTTGAATTTTATACTGCATTCATAGAGAAATGTGTCGTGCCTATATTATGTTGTTATGTGCTTAGTAGCCCAAGGAAAGTAAGCACTGATGATCTTGATTATAGTAATGCATCATATATGAAGTAGTCATGGCTAGACCATGCATGGTATGTTTGAATGCAGAGTATTCCTGAATCAATGCAAGGTAGCATTGGGTGTATATGCCTTAAAAGATTTTATAAATCTTGTAGTTATGCATTGAATGTATGCATATGAAGGGTGTGAGTAACTGATTACATAAGTATAGGTGCAAATGTTGTGATGCATTGCATGAATGCATTGAGATGAGTGCATGTGATATTATGAATAACTAATGGCTGAAATGATGAATTGATGACAATTCAGGAACCATTTCAAAGGCTGTTATGAATGCAGGATAGTAAGTGCATAAAGAGGATAGTCATGATCAGTTGGCTGCTGAAAATGCTCTATGGAAGAGCAAGGTGGTACAATGATACGATTGTGAAGTAAGGAGTATCTAAACAATTCATTTAAATTGCATAAATGATGTGACTATACCTTGCAATTTTAGTATGATCATGATTTCATGAAGTAAATGAGTTTTGGTAATATTGATGTGATTAACAACTGAAAGTGTCTGAATTCTATAATTCTGAAAATACTTCAGTGATTGTTGCAGCAATGAACAAGTCATATGCATCAATACTTACCAAGTGTTTGGCTGACTGAGGTTCAGGTCCAGGTATATTGTTTGGGGCATGGCAACGAGGGTAAGACCATGACAAAGACCAAAATCTACCATGTGAAAGAGCCAAACCTTATGAGAAGAGTCTCATGGCTGTGAAAATAGTTGGTATGCATAATGGGTTGTTAAATTTGCATTGTGAATTTTGGATTTAAGAAATTGCTAACAACTACTAATCACTATTGGATTGCATAAGATTGTGTCAGGAGGACGCATTGTAAGTGGGTATTCATATTATGCTAGAAGCATAAAATTATAATGGGCATAGTGATGCTACTTACAAGGGACCCCGGTTTTGACCCCGTTTGCATTAAAAGTACATGATGTAATTAATCGTGGTGAGGAGCTAAAGGCAAAAGCCCCACCATCGATTTGGTTGTGTATGTTTCGGCAATAGGGATAGTTGCCGATGGTATATCATGCTATCTGGCACATTATAGTTTGGCATGATGTAAATACGCACATCAATTAAACTAAACCTACAGCCAGCTATGACGCTGCAACGTTAAAATGAAAAGGGCATGATTCCAAAGGATAAGGGGGGGTAATGATGAACCTTGAGTCATGGGGGAAAAAGCTACATTTAATTTTCTGTTGAGTTGTTGAGGCATTTTAATTGCTGGAAGTGGAGGGTGGCAGGACTGTCAGTCTTTGCCACACGCTCACACCACCAATCCTCTCTCCACCTTCACGTGGGTAAGGGAACCATCACTACACACTCTCTTGGGCTTTTGGGGGTTCACTCTCATGTAGGTATGCATAGCAGGGGGCTGGTTCATCTTCCTCACGTAGAGCCGAGTTAAGAAGGGGTGTGATTTCTTGTTTGGGGGTTCGTTTTCCCTCTCTCACATTGTTTGACGGTATATGGTGGTATTCCTTCCATTCACGTAGAGAACTGGTTTTCCTTTGGCATTATTGAGCTATGTATTGTTTTCAATCCTTCGTGGTGGATCGTGAGCTTTAGACTGCTGTGTTTTCTTCCATGTTTTGCCTGGGCTGTGTCTTTTTCCCTTGCACACAGATTGAGAGTTTGTTCTTTCCCATTTTCTGGCTATGTAAGTTCCCCAGCCATTACATTGGGGATTGTGTGTGTTGTGGGCTCATGGATGTTGGTTGGCTATTGAATTCCACATTTGTTAGCTTATTTTTCCTCTGTCCATGCTAGGAGTTTGGCTTCTTTCCCAATTGCAGACTGCGTAATGTTGCCATCGTTTCATTGTGAGTTTGTGGCTGTTGATGTACCTTGGTTTTGGCTTGCTGTTGAGTTGTTTTGGCCATGATAGGGCCAAGAAAAACCCTGATTTGTCTTGTGGACCTGAACTGTGTTTCACCTTTTGTTTGGGATTGTCACCTGGTTGTCTTTGCCTTCTTCACAGAGCTGTGAATGGATTGTTTTGCTGCGGTATGCAGTGGTTGGTCTTCAGACTGTTGAGAGTGGGATTAGGGGTTGGGTATGCTTGAGAATACTGGTGTTGAGGCCACCAGCTTAGCATTTCACCTTTCCTAGCTCCTTGACGACCTAGTAAAACCCTATTGTGTGGGTTTCGTTGATTGGAAAACCTTGGCTATGTGTAAGCCTGCATTGACCCTTATTCCTTGAGGAATCATGCCTAGCTCGGGGGTGGCAGTGTTGCTGAGAGATTGATGAGCACGCTAGCCTATGGTTGGGTGGAACATTGCAGCAACGTAGCTGGTTGCGGGGTGAGTTCTTCATTAAAAGATAAATACTCCTGACTATTTCATCTCTGCAATTATATCTATTGTTTCATGAATTCTGATGAACATGTTGAATGTTGGAATGTATATGTTTGCTTCTACTGAATGTTGAGTAACTGTGTATCCTTGTATGTTTTATGCATCTTAGTATGTATTATGTTAAGCTTTTAATTCCATCATTTATCCCTGTTCATGTTCACGGGGTTGTTTTCCCATTTGTTTGGTGTTAGTAGCATCCTCTTGGCCGGTCAGAGGGTCGGGGACGTTACAATTAAAAGGGGGAAACATGGGATACTCATGAATATAGCGTGGAGGTTTCTCAACATGCAAATATAACATTTGAAATTTGAGCTTAGAGGGGATTTTAGCCATCATTTCTTGTTGGTACCAAAATTGGTGAAAAAGGGGAAGGACTGTTACCTTATGAACTATATTTTCATGCATGTTGATGCAATTGCATAGGAAATTGATACTAATGGTTGTTGGGTTTGTTAGAAGAGAAAAGTTAGCCTATAGTTGAGAATCCCTAAAGTCCCAATAGTGAGATTCCTTAGCCGGCTTATGCTGAAGCTCTAAAAGGAATTGGGATAACTTGAGAGACCTACTTGCAGAGAAGCGAATCCCATTCCCAGTGTTGTGCACAATGAGGGGGGAGTGTGTTGTTTGATAGGGATAGCAGTAGAGATTGTTTTGGCACCAAAGAGTTTTCTGAGTTGTGGGTTGAGGAAAACACCCTAGGATCTTCACCATTGTGGAATGATAGCCTCAACTTGAATGTGGCCTTTGCCATAAAAATATTTAAGTGTGATAGATTGCCCCAAGGTTAGGAGGAATGTCATTCATTTGCAACCAGTTGCGGGAATATTTCCATAAAGATAAGTGTTTTGAATGTCTTGAAATGCCATGTTTTATATTTCTGTTATGCATTTGATTATTTTCAAAATTGTCACTTGTGTGTGTGTGTGAAATTAAATTATCATAATTATGTATGTATGCATGGTAGATCTTCATCCATGTTATAAGATTGAAAAATAAATAATTAAGGTTGTTGTAGTTTCCTTTTGCTATTAGTATCTACACTTAACTATTAAAAATGATATTGGTATCAGAAGACAAATTCTACTGTAGAATTAAGGTACCACATAGGATTTACAATGGGTAGAGGTTATTGGGTGGCAAGAATAGTTTGTTTATGATCCTATTATTTATGAATCACTCCTATGTTCTCAATCATAATCTATTTACGTGAGAAACCTCTAAAAAAACTCTTTAAAATAGATAACCCAAACTTACTACCTAGTACCTAATACTATACAATGACTAACATAAGTCCAATCCATCATTGGACTATGATGTATTACTCTAATCATATTTCCTACATCCCCCTTAGTACAGACATAGTTCAAGGTGTGGTAGAGAGAAGCTTTTTGCAGTTGAAAATAGTGTCTATATCTGCGGTAGGTAGGCTGAAATTTTTAGCCAACATTGACTCCCATTCGGTTGTAGAGTTAATGGTCAAACATGTTAACATATATGCCTTTTTTTGTTAGGTAATTTGAAATGGTTAACATAGAAAACATAAACATATGCTTGTTTTAAAGCAAACATGCTTGTGAGTCTGACTCTGAAACAGCAAGGGCTGCAAAATGCATTTTGTATTGAATTGGAGCCTTCAAGGAAAAAAACTAATTTTGGTATATATCCGCATGAAAATCCTTTCTGGAAACATAGATATGCAAGAAATATCTCTAACCAATGGCAAAGTCAGCATAAGACCCAGCTCATATATAGTATATGATGTTTGACTCCAATCATTTTGCAATATGCATTTATTATAACATGTGTACATACCAAAAAGTCATGATTTCTTTCTACATATCCAATAAATTGCATGGGAAGGGAATAAATTACCATTGGCATAATGATCAGAAACTCCAGAGATCTTACAATGCACTGATGCACCTCCTAGATCCTCTGCAGATATTTCTTCTCCAGTTGCAGCCTACCACAAGTATTACTCTTTAGGATGAACATAAGTTAAAACCCAATAGAAATGCCTCACATTACAAGACTTGATAAATCAGATAATTCTTGTATAACAGCAAACGTGAACATTAGATGATATAGTGAATTTAGACAAACCTTGACAAGAGGAGTTCTAGCTAAAAAAATAGTGCCATTGCCTTTGACAAGAACACTTTCATCTGCCATTGCAGGAATATAATCTCCTCCAACAGTGCAAGAACCTAATACCAAAGCAATTTGTGGAATTCCTGCAGCTGACATCAGTGACTGATTGTAAAATATTCTTCCAAAATTCTCTCTGTCGGGAAAGACTTCTTCTTGTCTTGGAATATTAGCACCACCACTATCAACAAGATTTATGCAAGGTAGATTGCACTGTGCAGCAATTTCTTGTGCACGAAGATGCTTCTTAACAGTAATAGGATAATAAGTCCCACCTTTGACAGTAGGGTCATTGGCTACAAACAAACACAACTGTCTATTAACTGGCCCTATTCCTGTCACAATTCCTCCAGAGGGTAAGCGCTCCTCATACAACTCATGTCCTACAAGATTTATAATGTGATTGTGTTAGAAATGGAACCTTTTCCTTCAAACCCAAGTGTCTTTGAACTAATTACAAAATTTTTGAAACAAAATGACAACTGTCCAACAAACCAATGAACCTAGCATCAAATCTTCTTGACATGAAACTTCTTGAAAAGAATGTGTTTGTGCTCTATATAAAAATCCTTCAAAATTCCATAAAACAAAACTAGAGTCTAGAAGAGAAATGGCCGTACTCAATGATGGTTTCAATGTGAAAATCTGATTAACAGACAATGGCCTAGCAACGGAAGAAATAAAGTCCAAAGGATTTCAAAGATGCACTTTCCATTCAGGCGGTTGTATAGACAATTAAATCCAATAGTTGTAAAACTTATGAGGGCCAAGAACCAAGGGATTTCAACTAAAGTTTTCCCTCTCTTAAGGATTGGTCTCTCCAAGACAGGAATGGCTTAATAGTTTCCCAATCTTACAAAATACTCTTGGCACTGAAATCCATTTTGATATCAAAAGTTTCACAAGATTACAAAATACTCTTGTGAAGCTCAAGGTTGAATATGTTACTCATTTATGTCAATTCAAACTATGGATCCTTAAGTTTCATCAAGTAGTATTTAGATGGGTATTTACTAATATTCATATTCAATGTAGCCTTAGACACACATACACATGGATCACCTCCACCCCATCCTGGGATTGTGGATGAAATCATCCTCACCCAGGCCGTAGAATGCATCTCTTGTCAGAGCCAAAATTTTCAAAATAAATTAAAAAAAGAGGGAATTCAACAGTACCAATGATTTTTTAAATCTAAAAAATACAGAGTACAAAAGAGTTTCTACAGTTTCGCAAAGCAAATTCAAATATTTAAGTGTGATAGATTGCCCCAAGGTTAGGAGGATTTTCCTTCATTTGCAACCAGTTGCAGGAATATTTCCATAAAGATAAGTGTTTTGAATGTCTTGAAATGCCATGTTTTATAGTTCTGTTATGCATTTAATTATTTTCAAAATTGTCACTTGTGTGTGTGTGAAATTAAATTATCATAATTATGGATGTATGCATGGTAGATCTTCATCCATGTTATAAGATTGAAAAATAAGTAATTAAGGTTGTTGTAGTTTCCTTTTGCTATTAGTATCTACACTTAACTATTAAAAATGATATTGGTATCAGATGACAAATTCTACTGTAGAATTAAGGTACAACATAGGCTTTACAATGGGAAAATGTTATTGGGTACATGGCAAGAATAGTTTGTTTATGATCCTATTATTTATGAATCGCTCCTATGTTCTCAATCATAATCTATCTACGTGAGAAACCTCTACAACAACTCTTTAAAATAGATAGCCCAAACTTACTACCTGGTACCTAATACTATAAAATGACTAACATAAGTCCAATCCATCATTGGACTATGATGTATTACTCTAATCATATTTCCTACATCCACCTTAGTACAGACATAGTTCAAGATGTGGTAGAGAGAAGCTTTTTGCAGTTGAAAATAGCATCTATATCTGCGGTAGGTAGGCTGAAATTTTTAGCCAACATTGACTATCATTAGGTTGTAGAGTCAATGGTCAAACATGTTAACATATATGCCTTTTTTTGTTAGTTTATTTGAAATGGTTAACATAGAAAACATAAACATATGCTTGTTTTAAATAAAACATGCTTGTGAGTCTGACTCTGAAACAGCAAGGGCTACAAAATGCATTTTGTATTGAATTGGAGCCTTCAAGGCAAAAAACTAATTTTGGTATATATCCGCATGAAAATCCTTTCTGGAAAAATAGATATGCAGGAAATATCTCTAACCAATGGCAAAGTCAGCATAAGACCCAGCTCATATATAGTATATGATATTTGAGTCCAATCATTTTGCAATATGCATTTATTATAACATCTGTACATACCAAAAATTCATGCGTTCTTTCTACATATCCAAGAAATTGCATGGGAAGGGAAGAAATTACCATTGGCATAATGATCAGAAACTCCAGAGATCTTACAATGCACTGATGCACCTCCTAGATCCTCTGCAGATATTTCTTCTCCAGTTACAGCCTACCACAAGTATTACTCTTTAGGATGAACATAAGTTAAAACCCAATAGAAATGCCTCACATTACAAGACTTGATAAATCAGATTATTCTTGTATAATAGCAAACATGAACATCAGATGATATAGTGAATTTAGACAAACCTTGACAAGAGGAGGTCCAGCTAAAAAATTAGTGCCATTTCCTTTGACAAGAACACTTTCATCTACCATTGCAGGAATATAAGCTCCTCCAGCATTGCAAGAACCTAATACCAAAGGAATCTGTGGAATTCCTACAGCTGACATCAGTGACTGATTGTAAAATATTCTTCCAAAATTCTCTCTGTCGGGAAAGACTTATGCTTGTCTTGGAAGATTAGCACCACCACTGTCAACAATATATATGCAAGGTAGATTGCATTGTGCAGCAATTTCTTGTGCACAAATATGCTTATTAATAGTAATAGGATAATAAGTCCCACCTTTGACAGTAGGTTCATTGGCTACAAACAAACACAACTGTCTATTAACTGTCCCTATTCCTGTCACAATTCCTCCAGAGGGTAAGGGATCCTCATACAACTCATGTCATGCAAGATTTATAATGTGATTGTGTTAGAAATGGAACCTTTTCCTTCAAACCCAAGTGTCTTTGAACTGATTACAAAATTTCCTTTAGAAAGCCTGGGATGTCCATCTATCCTTATCTCTTTTTTTGTCAACATGGGTTGGCTACAGCAGCCAGTTGTGAACCTTTCAATCTCCCTGTCTCTTCTGCTCTATTTTGGCTTCCTACATCTCTTGCTGCGAACCCTTCCTCTGCCTCCTTTCTGTATGGGGTTTTCCTTTCTGTATGGAGATTATTCCTTCAAATTTTCCTTGAGCCCAAGTTAAATAAGACAATGAAAATAGAAAACAGAAAATCTACCCAAATAATGGAAGCAGATGAACTTGATGTGCAATTTTGATGTCATTTAATTGCTTTTCCACCTCTGAGCAAAACAGGGAGAAATCACAGAAATTCATAAAGTTAACCAATCAAGCATTAATTACCTTGAAGTCGTCAATCAAAGCAAAATCTGGAAAGAATGGTAAAATATCTTCAATCTTTAAAAGGCCATCTGTTTCCTTGAGAAATGCTATCGCCTTACGAATATTTTCCTGTTTTGCCCCCTTCTCCTGCTCAATAACATGTTTGGCAACCATAAGCCAGAGCTTCTTCCACAAATCTTCATCATCTTCAACCTTGTCTGCCTCTGCCATTGCCAACTATGGGTCCACCTGGGAAAGCATTTTGTCAAAAGAAAGCATTTCACATGGCCCATCCATTAATATCACCCTCTAAACTCATTGGAAGATTAACTAATACTAAATATTGAATGTGTTGTATCTGGATATCTAAATGTCAACATATTAACTATAGTAAAATGCAAGTGTTCAAACAAATGTTATGTTGAAATAGACTGAAAGCAAATGCATTTCAGCAATAATGAAATTCTAAGAAAGTAAAAAAAATACTAGCAGTAACAAAACATGAGTTTCTAGATATATTCACAAAAGCCTCTCATGATATAATGCAATAATTTTTTCCAAACGCATGGCCAATAAAGAACCTAGTAGTTGAGAAAACTAGTTCTTGATCTAGAATGAACATATTGATCTACTACGCATTACCACTAGATTGCTACTTTCCAGAGAGATCTGTGGATTGTGATAGATCATTTGCTAAAGACTGTCCCAGCATCCTTAGTTTATTATTGTGCCATAGATTTACCTGGTGGAGATGGTGTTAGTTGTGCCAGTGCTATGATATATTTTACCCTTGTTAACACATGGATATGTTTCTTTTATGCTTGATGTCCATGGGAACTCTCTTTTATGCTTATAGTGGCTCATAGAAATTAAAATCCGTGTTCATTACTAAGGTGTATCATGATGTAATCATAATTCTCCCTTAGACAAGTGTATCATCCTAAAGGTCAAGTTGTATCTCTAGTGAATTAAGTAGTTGTTGCACTCATTTCATAAGATTTCACCTAGCTAGTTTTCCATGCCTTATCATTTCACTAGCCTTATAACCCATCTCTATCATTTTCCCCTTTGTGATTGATCTATCATACGTAATTCCTCAAGGTCTCAAAAATATTCCCATCTATGAATTTTGAAATGCCTAGAATCAAAGCAAAAAGAGTCAAAGTACTCAAATTTTATGCTGCTAAATCAAATTGTAAAGTACATGAACCATGCCCCCTTGACAATAGCCTATTCCTTAAGTCCAATGGTTACCAAAGCTAAATTTAAAGAAAAAGGCACCAAGCAAAAAAAGAAATGAAATAAAGAGAACAAAAAATTTGATTTTCTACCTTATGCTTTCCTTTATAAGCATTGATCAAGTATGGTTTTAATGTTTCTATCCTTGAGCATCCTGCACCATGTTCTCTTCGAAGAAAATTGACATCTCAGTACCACAATTAGGGACTAACAAAAACTACTTCACAAATATTGAGGGGCACCACATCACATTCAAACTTGTGAATGTAATTGGCTGAAATGGAAAAGTTGAATTTGCATTGGTGGGTGATTTGCATTCGAACTTCCTTTTGAAGCCATTCCAATGGGTCAGGTTCAGGGTGTTTATCAATTTGAAGCCCCAGTTGGTAGGGTTCAGGGTGTTTATCAATTTGAATCCCCAAATTCTGGACCAATGCCTCATAAATAATGTTATTTTGGCTTCCCAAGTTAACAATGGCATCACCACATATTTCCTGATCTGAATCCTCACATGGAAAAGATTCTCTTGTTCTTCCGTGATTTCCTTCTCCTTGCTTGGTTGTTGTGTCTTTGTTGGAGGCTGAGAGTAAACCATGAGGGTTAACCTCTCATCTGCTTCATCTCCTCCTTCAATATGTTGTCAATTGAGGAGAAGGGGGAAAGGCTAAGAAACCTAAGGTGACTGGGGTCAAGGGTGACAGTCTATAAGCTCTGGGAAGGAACACTAAACAAGTTCAAAACTCTAAAAGCACACAAATCCTAGACAAGCTAGATAAGACATTGGTATCTTCTACACAAACAATGCCTTCCTTAGCTGCGATGATCCTATTAAATTAACTACTATTTGTGAATATGATATTTTAGTAGTCAAAACCAATGTGAAGGAATATGTGTCCCACCCTTCCTGAGGGAGATGGGGTTTCTAGGGTGTTACATAAAGGAAAGAATGGATAAGGTTGCAGAGGTAAATCTCTGTTGAACTAGTAGGTGAAAGAAAGGGGGAGGTGAGGTAATTTGTCCCAATTCATGTTATGATTCCTATATGGGATCTAATTCCATTGGGAAGGAATCACACTCCTAGATAAAGTAGGGGAAATTGCTAGAGCTCGGGGTAAACGTCGATATGACCTGAGACCTAAAAAGACAAATTATACAAGTATTGGGTCTTGTTCAAGGGGATTGGGGATGGACCGACACACAAGGATACTAGTCCTAGATCAGTAGGGAAAAAATATTTTTTGCAACATGCCCAAGAGAGGGATATCATTGAGATACAACAAGGTAAACCAAGGACAAGTACAGGGGTTCTTAGAGTTAAAAAAGACCATATAGATGGTATTAAATGATAATTCTCTCTTGGAATGCTAAGGGACTGGGAAGCCAAAGCAAGAGACTAGCTCTATCCAGGATGGTAGAGGTTGATACACCAAACATCTTGTATAGGACACTATGGGGCATGGGAATGTTTTCATCAATAGTCTTATGAATTGTCTGAAGGGATGGGAGTTTTTCACAATTGATTTTATGAGATTTATTGGGTTATTAATCATGGGTCGGTAGTCAAGTCTTCTATTGACAAATTCATTTGTTTTTCTTTCAGGTCTATGCAAAAAATTCTCTAGTAAAAGTTTGGGTATGGCCATTACCATGATGAATATGTCTGACCCTTACAATGAGAAGAAACTTTTATGGGACAAATCTTTTTCTTTGCCGGAAATAAAGGATGGAAGCCTAACTTTAAGAGGGAATCTACACTTCACTGTCAGTAGAAGCAAGATCTAAGGAGAGTCAGCAATAGTTGACAGGTTGGTAGATTATTTTGAACATTAGATGGAAGCTGCAGTACGTGTTGATATCAATCCCACCACCATCAAAACTGTTTGGAGAGACAACAGTGATGGGATAGGTTCTATATCCAAAGGTTTAGACCGATTCTTAGTATCTGATGATCTTCTATAGTAGGTAGATGGATGTCAGACTTGGCTTGAGTCAAGAATTCTTTCCGATCATAACCCTATTTGATTAAACACATAAATGACAAACCTGCAGTCCATTTGAGTTTAACCTGGCATGGTTAGATGAAGAGGAATTCCAACTTTTGGTCAAGAGGAACTTGAAAACATTTGACATCAATTCTAGTTGTATTCATGCTCGTTGTCAGTTTGTAGAATCCCTAAAGATAGTGAAAAGCAAAATAATTGATTTCACTGGAGAGACACAGAAATAGAATAGGTCTCTGAAGGACAATGAGGCTGAACTAAACACTATATTTTGGGACAATGTTCAAGGTGTTTGCTCTGCAAAGGTATTGTTGAAGATCAAAGATTTGGAATCATGAAAAATAAAATTTGGGTTTAATGCAAATCATATTGGAGAATGAAGAACCCAGCAATGTTGTTGGAGCTGGGGGGGGGAGAACTCTAAATATTTCCATCAGTTTTCTAATTTCAGGAAAAAATTTAAAACCATCAAGGATATGAAAAATGAGAATGAGGAGTCTAGTGAGATGCTTCAATGTTCTCACAGCTTTGGGCGTTAGACACTTTGAATAAACCTATGAGGAACCCGAGGGAGAAAATGTTTCTAAAATTGTAAAAGTGGCCACATTTTTCCCACAAATGGAAACATAAGAAGATAACCAGAATATGATCAAAGAAGTATCCAAGGATAATCTCCGAAGTGCTGGAAATAAGGCCTAAGAGGATTGTCTCCAAGGTAATTTTTCCTGAAACATTCTGATTTCTGAAGGGGAGATAAATACATGAGAATCTATTGGAACTACACAAAAGGGATAGCACTCTATTAGAGCTAAAAAAATGTCTGCAATGGTTGTCAAATTATATCTATCAACAGATTTTGACAGATGTTGAATTTATCTAAGACTAGTCTTGATTCACATTGGATTGAATGTAGAGATGATTAACTGGACAATGAGCTATGTGACATCAGTCTCATTTTAAGTTATCATTAACAGTGCTGAATCCACTTTATTCAAGCCCTCATGAGGTCTGAGAGAAGGGTACCCTTTATCCCCATATTTATCTCTTTTGGTAGCAGAGGGTTTGATCAGGTCTATAATAGCTGTTAGAAATTCTAGAATCATACAATTCGTTCAAGTTGGAGGTAATGAGCCACTTAAACATCTACTATTTGTTGACAATGTCATTTTGTTTTCCAATTGTGCTGAGTTTGAAGACAGAAAGTGCCAAGAAATCATTAAGATTTATTGCAAATCTACGGCAATGGATTTGAATGTTCTAATATCTATTGTTAGTTTTAATGGTATTAATGAAGAAATAGAGCAACACTTGAAAGCTATGTTTCCTTTCGATTATTTGGAGATGGAGGAGGGGATGAAATATCTGAGTTTTATATTAAAACCAAACAGGTATGGAAAATGAAATTGGGGATGGCTTCTTGGGAATATTGAAAGCAGGATAAAGTTTTGGTGCAACAAGTGACTCTCCGGAGTGGGAAGACTTGTACTTGAGAAATTTGTCCTAAATTCTATACCTGTATACTGGAATTCTCTGGCACAAATACTCAAGGGAGTGTTGGAGAGGATTCAAAAGTGTTGGACTGTTGGTTTGACTTTATGTGGAGAGGAATAAATGATAGAATGGTTCTTCCTCTAGAAAAATGGAAATTAGCTAAGTCTAAAGCGGAAGGGAGTGGGGATTAAAAATATACACTCTTTTGGTTAGGATTTAACAGCCTAAAGCCTTGGGAGCCTGATCACCAAAGATGGCATTTGGAAATAAATTATTATTCAGATTACATCGCTCCAGCATCATTATTAAATTATATTAGAAGTCCACGTAAGAGCATCACAGAGGTATCCAACCAGAGGAAAGAACTCATGCCGTTGTTCCTAATCATTAAAAGATTTTTGGGCTAGAAAGTGGATCATGTCTCCAAAGTTGGACTTTGAGACAATGCGATTATGGGACGCAATAATATTATTTTTCTTCCCCCTGAACTTATTCAGAGACTACAAACTAAAGGATACTTAACACTAGACCAAATTGCTTACTAGATAAATAGAGATATCTAGAAACAAGGTTGGAAGGGTTCTTTGATTTTGGGTCTGGAAGGTGAACATGCTGACACTTGGGATATTTTTCTTGCAGAATTAAAGAGAGGACACATTCATTTTAAGGATGCACCAAATGAAGTAGTATGCATAAAGAATAAAACAGTACGCTTGTAGTCTGTACACAGACCAACTTCTATACAGTTCGATGATGGAGATGATAAGCATAGGAGGTGGTGTGGTGGTGGAACAATATCCAGAATGTGAAGGTGCCAATGAAGACTAAATTATTATTCTAGCTTACATTGATGAATAGGGTCACCACCAGGGATCTGCTTCATAAAAGGAATAAACATTTGCATACTTTGCAGGAAGGATGAGGAACATGTTTCTCACTTATTTACTCAGTGCATAAACTGTCAGCAGCTCAGGAGAGATCTATGTAAATGGATTGGTATCAATTTCATTTGGAAAGGTAATACTATTGAAGCTTGTTTGAGACAACGGTTTCAAAGGTGAGAACTGAAGGATTTTAGTTCCATGCCCCTCCTAACCCTTTGGGGTATTTGACTGGAAAGGAATGCCTTATTATTTAAATTTTATTCACAGAGCTGTGCTATCTTTAAAATCTACAGGACACATACCAAAGTGAGGACTCCAAGGCAAGATGGAAATCTGTTGATTGATAAGACCCTCCCGTGCGGATTTGCTCAAGGCACCTTCCAATATCCTGAGAAAAGTGGCATAGGGAATGTACTCTATTTGTTGGATGACCATTTTATCAAGCTCAAACTTCAAAGCCAATATGGGTGACAACACAAACAATATAGACTAATTTATGGGACTCAGTCATTATGAAATTGGCATTGGCTAAAAATCTTCAGCAAGTTCATATATTTGGGGATTCTTTGCTCGTAATCAAGTGGAATAATAATGAAAAAAAGTATTCATGATATTGCAGTTCATGCAATAGCTAGTCAGTTGAAGGGGATTTCACAAACTTCCACAAGGCACAAAAATTACATTTGCACATGTGTATAGGGAATTGAACTCACTGGTGGATTCACTCTCAAAAGAAGGCTTACATATGGCTGCATGGGTTATGATACAGGTGGAATCAGTGGTTGGGGAACTTCTTGAGATAAGAAGAACAATCTGAATATATCTACATATTACCTTTTTGCATTTATGTACTACAAATACACTGCTAATTTTTGGGGTAGAATATGGTACTGTCATGTTTATTTGAATATACAAGAAGATTGTAATATTTGTTTTTCATATAAAAACTGAAATTCAGTAATGAAGAATAGGTGAAACAATTGGGGATGATCAGTTAGCCGATGATAATAAATACAGTTTCTGGATTGGTTTGAGCTTGGAGACTTGTTATCACAAGTACGACACGAATATAGCATGTGCTGATAGCACATGAAGCATGCGCATTTCATTCTGACTCGTATAAAACATGCATTTTTTTCTTTGAAATGAAAAAGGTCCCTTCCCTTTTGCATGCAAAATTTGCAAAGTGAATCTCTTCTAGTATTCAACTGCAGTTGAAATAGTGTATGAACAATTCATTTGTCCTACTTTGTTGAGTTGATCTAGCATACTAGTCTTTGAAAGGTTGAATGAGTTATTTTCCTAGCTTGCATTAGGTACTACCTTTTCCAAGGCAGGCACACTATAACTAATAAGATAGGTAAACCAGTACCTTGGTTTCAACTTTCAATAACCTTAGACTATACATTTTGATTTATTGATATAAAAGACAAATTATTCCTTCCTAAATGGGCCTCGGTTCAACACTTTGCATTGAACCCAGAGATACGGGAATATAGTAAACATTTCATCTCATTAAGAAATTTAAACGAATTTCTAGATATTTTTAAAATTTAGAGATCCAATAGTCAAAGACCATACAAGGTAAATGTAACTCAGTAGTGATAAACACTTACGTCTTAGAGTTATCTTTTCCAAATATTTTCCAAATATTCTCAAAATATAAAAATTTGCAAGCATTGATTCTCAAGGCTAGAATAGAATTAACAACCCATACCTACTAAATGAATCACGGGAATTAAAAGAAAAAACTTAAAAGTAAGGTTTTATCCAAGATGCAGACGTTTTCCTACAAGAGAACACTGAAGTAATTATTCAGAAATATAGATGCAGATATATAAAATCTTAATGGACTAGACATGAGACACTTGGATCGTTTCTGATTTCAATGAGGCAATTGTAAAATGATAGAAATCCAAAGTCACAGGGGACATCAAAATTTTAAAAGTGTAACCATGTTATCAATAGAGGCTCTACCCAACTATGCCATGAATTATGACAAAGATAACCACACTAGAGGTTATATCTAATATGGCAAGTGAACCAATCCACATTACCTTGACAGAGATAAAGCACAAAGAATCCCTAGATGATATCTTCGTATATTCAACTTCACTACAAACAAGCCCAAATTTTGTTTAAAAGGTCAAGTGTGATAAATAGGAAGTTGTTTACACAATATTGACAACAATAAAATTGGACCCAAAGTCATTATAGTTCATGAAACGAAAAATTTATTTACATGTTGTTTTGAAGATGTTTCTCCTTCATCTTGTAACACTTCAACATATCTGTACAGTCATGATGAGAGTGGAGGAGGTACAACAGTGATGATTCATGACACTGTTGTGGCACAGTGTGATGAGAAGGTTCTACAACAACCTTCCAATATTTATGGTGCACACTCAACATAGAAGTGAGGGTGCAACAGTGATTAGATAATGGCGGAGAAATTATTGGATTTATAGGGCACATGCATGCCCAAACTTAGTCTTTTAAATTTTAGGTTGTTGTCCAAAATTAGTAGATTAGGTTCAGTTCAGATTTAGAAGTTTCTTTTCTGTTCTGAGTTTTCTTTTCCAGTTTTAGGAAAAGTGCTTTAATTAAGTGTATATCTAGTTTTATAAGGGAGATTTGATCCCAAAGACATAAGGCATACACTTTGAATGGTTTGACCTTCTCCAGTTAAGGTGCAGATTCTAAGGAACCCAATGCATGCATGCATGCAGGCTGAGAGCTCCATTCTAAGCACCTAGGGTTGAGATCTTGTGCATTATAAATATAAACCATGTCCTACTTCTCTATATAAGTAGGCAGAGTCTGTCATAGGACATACAAAACAAGAGTTTGTAGTGATTGCTATTGTATAGTTTTATTTACAGTCAATAAAGAAAAACAAATGGTTTGAGTGTAGTAGATTCTTATTTTACTCACTATTAAAGTTTTCAGTTACCTATCTATTTGTAGATCTAGGCCTCTGGCATACCCAGAGTGGTTTTGAGAGATATTTAAGTTTATAGCCATCTAAAGTTTTAGTTTACACTTCTGCTTACCATGAATTGAAAGTTTGAACAAAAATATGGACAGTAAATGTTTTCTTTCCCTTCCAATTGACAAAACCTTTATATTTTTTAATGAATTTGAGGATTCACATGGGAATAATCTACAATACCTTGTAGGTTGTACCACTTTCCAAATGTTGGTTAAGATAATAAGCAGTGAAACAAGTAGAGTGCTTTACAAAGAAGATGTCATTGTATAACAAAGATTCATTCAACAAGGAAAGAAAATCCTAAACATAGTCAGTTCAAAGATAAACGTTATCAATTTCTCAGTAACGTAAACCAGTTATTGATTGCCTATTATTTCAAGTATTTTTTCCAAACACAATGAGGTATTCCAATATCAGGTAAATCAACAATTTACTATAAAACATCGATAAAAGATTGTATCGACACCCAAAACATTCATCTAAACTTAATATCTTATTAGGTGTGATCTTGGAGAAAATTAGAGTTAAAAGTTAGCCTCCCTGGCCAAGAAGTCTTGGGGGATGTTTCTCAGAGCTTCCCGTGATAGTACTTGATTGCATAGCTTCCTTTGGGCTCTATCATGTAATCCCCTTGTTATTTGGTTAATTTGATGCCACATGTTCCCCATTCCAGTAATTGATTTGGTTGATGGTTGGGATTTTGTTCTTTTTAAAATTCCTAACAAGGTTATGAGTTGTCAATCTTGTTTTTTATTATTTTGTACTTAGGCTTTCAAACTGCATGGTCAGAATCTTATGTTTCTGTTAATAATCTAAATTATCCTTTAGTGACTTTAAGAGAATAGTTTGGATCAGGTGTCTTTGTTTAATGAAAATTTATTTAATAGTGAATTGGTGAAGTTCAGTGCTCCAACATAACTCAATGTTTATTAGACACCCACATTCACATTGAGATTAGAGAGGTCCACACTAGACTCTAAAGATTTTTCAATCACCACATTTTATTCATTTACAATTTTGTTCATAATAGTCCCGTCAAGCCAATGACCGATGTCACTCTCCAAATTACCCTCCCGAAAAGGATGTAACAAAGTCACTCAAAAGAAGGGCATGAATAGTATAAGCTCACCAGTTCACTTTTGTATGTTCCGAAGACTCGCTAGTATTTTCATAAATACAGAGGTACGAACATCGACTTACAGAAGTAGACTTATCTTCAATTCTACACATATTTCCAACAACGGTAACTCTTAGAGCTCTACACACCCGAGCAAACTATAAAAATATGCAACAATAAATAAAACAACTCTTAACTTGTTCTAAGAGTATCACATTCACATGAAGTATTATATAATTCTAAGTTAGCAGTGATTGCACATGTATGAATCCACACAAGCCACTAAAATCAGTTTTCAAGTTAGCATCCCTAAATATGGGTGGAGTGTCCATTCGAAAACATTGGGTATTCTAATTTCTACATGGTGCAATCCAGAAACAGATATCATAATTTGACACAGATTTTAGCACCAACCATTGCTACAATAAGAATGCTAGCACTGAAAGCATTCAAGGAAATGTTCCAAATGATTCAAATACTAACCCTCTGAAACACATAGTTGAATGACTTATATAAATTTCCCTTACTCTCTTAATAAACTAGACCTTCAATGATAACACTGTAAATCATCATACCTATCCACCAATCCTAGTGAACATAAGCACTTGATTAAAATTGAATTTAACCATTCTGCAAGCAACCATTGATAAAACTTCGTTTGCAAACAGAAAATGATTACAAAACATTTTATTATTGTATGAGAATATAAAGAACCCACCTACGACATATTGTGAGGTTCCATTCCTTCTCGAGCATCTTTGACCTCTAATTTGAGAGGTGGGAGTTGGGGATGAGCCCTTGGGAATATTACAACAATAGGTCCCTACATCATTGGCCCATCGTTGTTGTTGTCCGTACTCGTTCCCTGTTGTTGTTGTTCCTCTGCCATTTTTCTTCTTCACATGAAAGACAATACTAAATTTCTTATCATTTGCAGCCTGTGGAAGGAAAATGAACTTGATGCCAAGATGGCCTTGCGGTTCCATTCTAGTGCCTTGTTTTGTTGTTCCTCTACCATTTTTCCTCTTTAGGTGAAGGACAATACCAAATTTATTAGCCTTTGCAGCCTGTGGAAGGAAAATGAACTTGATGCCAAGATGGCCTTACGGTTCCATTCTCATGCCCTGTTTTGTTGTTCCTCTACCATTTTTCCTCTTTAGGTGAAGGACAATACCAAATTTCTTAGCCTTTGCAGCCTATGGAAGGAAAATGAACTTGATTCCAAGATGGCCTTACGGTTTCATTCTATATTCCTTCAGAACCTATGTGTATGTTCATTACATAAAAACTTTAATAATGATGAAATCTCTATAAGTTAAATTGTGTCTAAAAGAATAAGAGGAGCTAGTAATATCCCAATGCTTGACTTACATTACTTACATGAGGAAACCAATAGTGGTATGGGAGTCGGACTTCATGAATAGATCCATGTAGAGAAACCATGACCTTCACACAAATACCTTATCAGTTGGAGAACATAATCATATAAGCTTATTAAACAAACTATTAAGGGTTGATGAGATACATCAATTACGTAGGAACCAAGGTCTTCCCTCTCGAGACTACCTACATACAACATGAATATTGGATTTAGGAACAAATAATAAGAATATAAGGAAATTATTATTAAGGATCAATTAGTCACAACATATTACTCATCAAAATAATGCATGGAAAATAGATTAAGTGGTAAATCTATAGTTGATCTATAAGATTGGTTGTATCTAGTAGAGATGACCATAAGCTATAGTTAAGAAGGGTGCTTGTGAAGCCCCCTTTATATGAATAATTATAATGATCTGAACGTATAAATATAATTCAAGTGTAACCAGTTGGATGGAAAATCCTATTGTTCTACCTATATCTTATATTGACAAGCCTATAGATATAAAAATGAAGAGTCAACATACTTGTAAACAATGGAAAAATGGCATGCATATATATATATATATATATATAGCATAGGGAGATATGAACTCAAACCTATAGGGTATAGGTATCAAACCCGGCCATGTAAACAACCATGTGTTACAACAGACAAACATTATGGCCATGGTCGAAACCCATTAGAGGATTGAGTTCAGCCTAGGTGAACCTGACTCCATGGGAGTAAGCCTGTACTCACAGATCGAGCTAAGTGCAAGGTGATTCAAACAATATAAGTACAAAAATATAATAAAAGATTCAAGATATTAATGTAGTGATCATAGGATGATTATCCTCTAAACGAGAAGATTAAACCCACGATTGGAAGCAAACTAATATGCAAACGATTGTGAACTATATCATCCATATCCCTAGTATGAATAGAGGGAAATTGCAACATAAACACATGTACACCAAGAAATGTGGTATTGACAACATCAATCAACAGTCAAAGAGTTACATAATCATTACCCTACAAATCATAACCAACATGTTGGTCAAGTGAGCTTACCATGCCAATAGGGAATATTTCTCGCCCTTGGTGATGAAGAGGACCACACAAAACTTTGTGGAGGGAAGAAAGAGATCTCTCTTGCCATGAATGACCTCCTATATGAATCTTCAATCCATGGGAACTATTTTCTCGAGTTGAAGCGACCAAGATCCCATGGCATGGCCATCGCTTGGCCTCTCCTCCTGGCAGCCTAAACCTAAACATAATCTACCTTTGTGTTAGTGAGAAGGAGCATGAGTTGAGCGATGGCCTCCATAAATCAATTGGGAATGATAATTTTGTTGTTATTTCAAGCCAACAATATTATGGGAAGGCATCTTGTTAGTTCCCAGAGTTGGAATAGGTTGAAAATAGACACTGCCCAAGCATGATAGGGCTCAACTTTTAGCGATATTAGAGATATATCGTTATTGAAATTGGAAATTAACTCATTATATGAGTTATTTGGATACTTTAACAGGTTTGTGAACAAATTTACAGGTGTAAAGGTAAATGGCATAGGAACTTTGCAGAATCGTACAGAACAATAAGAAAATGAGGAATGATAGGAAATGATGAACACAATCTTTGGATTTAGGAAGCACCGACGGGTGAATTTCCTAAATGAAGATAAATTTTGAACGTACTAAGTTGTGATATATAGAATTCATTGATTCTTAACGTTCTAAAAGGATTAACATGAGGTTATTTATAATTCTTTGAGCAACAAGACATTCATGTATACAAAATAGACAGAAGATTTCCATACAACATTTTGTATTCATATAAACACTTTAAAGATTGTGACAGAAACAAAAGAACTTTGAACTTCTAGAAAAACATCTAACATCAAATCATAAAAGAGTATCTATGATGCTCAATTAGATCCAATATGTCGCAATATGCTTTATTATCATTCTCATAAAAAACCTCTCATACAATGGAAATTATAGAAAAAGATAGACACAGAGGAAAAACTCTCTACAAGACTCTGCATCATTAATCTTTGACAAATCTTTACAAGGAAAAAAATTCATCTGACTCGACATATTATAATGAAAACTTCTAATTCTAAAAATGCCATCCTAGAGCTATAGGCCTTTAGGTGTAACTAAAAGCAGATTACCCTTGATGTGACTCATAACAGAATAATAATAGGGTAATTCCATGAAGATGGGTAACACTTTTTGGCCAAATTTGGCGATGAAAACCTGATTTTTTACTCATGTGCTAGATAGAAGCCCTCAAAACGCATATATGCCATGTGAATTTTGACTTGCAGTAAAAAAACAAATTGTAGAATATTATGTTGGCTTCATAGTGATATTTTTTTTTAAATATTCCGATGTCATTTAATGTGTGAATTTTTGCATTTAATGAACTGTGTGACCTTAAAAATTTGAAGAAGCTAATAAGTGGCTTGTGTCCACGTAGAGTAATTCAATCTTGCATTAATAATTTTAAAAATATATATATATGAGCATGATCTACATAAAATGCAGTGTGCTGTGCATATTTTTTTGTTAATTTTTTTCGCATTATACAATTATTTATTATTTTTTGAAAGTGACCACATTCGATTTCAGCATCGTTTTAAACACATATTTGTCCACGTAAAGAAATTTTTACTATTTTTTCAAAAATTGAAAAACCAAAGATGCCCTTTTGAAGAGGACACGTCGATATGTGATGTGTGCATTTTTAAGAATTTTTTGGCTGTGTATTTTTAACTCTGCGGATTTTTATTTGAGCTGCTTCGAAGTTGCAGTGTGGTTTTCTAAGTATAAGTTTTAGATGTAATTAAAAAATAAATATCATATGATTGCCAAAATGCGTGTATGATACCTCAATGGATACAAGATTCGTTGGTGAATCTATTGGTATCAACTCCGCTCAGTTATGTGCTAGGAATGGTAGGGTTTACACCTCTGCAAGGCACAGGAAATTTTCCATTTGTTTGAATGTGGGCTAAGTCTGTTTTTTTAAGCCCTCGACCGAGGTATGAACCTCGACCGAGGTATGAACCTCGACCGAGGTATTTAAATACCTCGGTCGAGGTATTAACAAGACATCGACCGAGGGTTTGTAAAGCCCTCGACCGAGGGTTTAACAAACCCTCAGTCGAGGTCTTATTAATTCCTCGACCGAGGTATTAGCTCGGTAGAGGTCCTTTAAAGCAAAAGCCCGCGGGTGAATTCAAACATTAATGAGACTCCAACTACAAACTTTAATGTCTTTCCCACCCAAATTTTTAATCAAAATCTATATAAACATGTAATTCATACTAAACTAAGTCTCCTTCAAAATTGCCTTAGAATTTTATTGAAAAAAGTTTGTTTTGTCATACAAAGTTAGCATTGTAGATTGTTTTGTAGATATCAATTTGGATTGTTGATCAATCACAATGGGAAGTAGCCAACGTCGAAGAAGAAGAAATGAAAGGAATCAAAACCAAATTGAAGAGAAAAGAGAGAAAGATAAAGAAAGGAAGAGGAGAAAAAGAACAATCTTGAGAGAAGAAGAAATTCCAAATGAAGCTATGATGGAGGAAGCAAATGCCATTGATATAGGTATAATTTCAAAGTTATGCAATTTGATTTTCATTTTCATAGTTTACAATTTGATAAATTTCAAAGTTATGCAATTTAATTTTCATTTTCATAGTTTACAATTTCATATTCATGAATTTACAATTTGATAAATTTTCATGAATTTACAATTTCATCAATTTACAATTTACCATGGTCGACACTAATATTTGAAATCGGTTGGTTAGGTTCACATATCATAAACTATGGTTAAGTGTTTTTGTCTATGATAATTTCATATTGCAACCTCCATCAAATTGAGAGTCTTGCATGTATGCCAATTTTTTAAAGTATTGCTTATGTTGAAGTACAATGTTCAAGGATGATTATTTGCAATTATTCCATTATTTAAGGGTAACGTTGTAGCTTTATGTTAATCAATTTTAAGTGCTTGTTTCATACCCATTCAATTTTTTTAAATTAAAAAACTCCCATGCACTTGTAATTTTTATGAACAA
>LPNX010894384.1:90941-106196 GCA_001517045.1 Pseudotsuga menziesii
ATTATAAAAACATACATTCACCAAATTTAAAAACAAATTTTATAAATTTATAAAAAAAAAAAAATTTAATTCCATTTAAATTGAAAAACAATTTGAACTGTTACCTCTTGGCTCCGACATTGTGATGAGGTTGGGTTACTTGGAGGTGCTTGGGTTGCTTTGGGGCGACGGTCGTTGTTCCTCGGTCGAGCTCACTGTTCCTCGGTTGAGCGATTGAAAATGACAGCCGGGGGCCCCGCGGCCCCTTTTTATAATTTTTTTTGAAAGAAGCACCTTGGTCGAGGTATGTACCTCGACCGAGGTCCATACCTCGACCGAGTTAATACCTCGGTCGAGGTATTTATTAACCCTCGGTCGAGGTTTCACAAGCCCTCGACCGAGGTACGTTTTTTTGTTTTTGGCAAGATGTGCTTGCCAAAAAGTGTTACCCAGGTCCGTGGATTCACTCAATAGTCTTTTGACTAATTACTTTCTACATTCACTTAAACAAAATTAGGGCCTCAGTTTTTAGACTTTCTAGACACGTCCTTTTTCTTCCCTTGATTAGGCATTTGTTGTCCATGCATGTACTACTGAGTTGGAACTGGGGAATAACTAGTAGGTATTCTAGCTTTACTCATTTTCTGCAAGTGCTCTGAATAAGCTCGAATTCCAACCGGCACTTCTCCTCCAAGTGGTATAAATGACAATGGGGTTGCTTGCCTTGTGAACTACTAGGACATCAGAGGTGTTTGTTGACGAATGGGATCTTGATCTACTAATGATTTTCCTTAAATCTGTCCATTTTATTGAGACTAAGGGGGCAAGGATATTTTAAGGTATCTTGTGACAAACTATCAATCCTTCCCCAATGGAATCCTGTGAACCTTTATATTTTCCAATTCTAGTTCAACTTCTGAATTCTTCTCATATGTCAGAGGTTCCAACTCTTTGAAGATAGTGCTTAGTTTTAACCATAATTGGAAAGTGGGTCTTAACCTGACAACATCCTGATTTCCAATTATTATTCCTTCTAAAACTCCTTGCTATGGATATTCATTTTTTTTTGCATTAGAAGATTCTAGTACTCTTCTTTTAAATAGAACCCAACATTACCATCCCAAAGTGATGGTAGTCCCAACTTTATTACACCATTTAACAAACTTTTACAAGAAGAAATAGCATATTCTAAACTATTAGTGTTGTTATGTGTTACTCTATATAGGGTCTTCTTCAAGATCATTTGCTTAGCCACTTTTATTACTTGAGTTCTACTCATCGACTATAGATCTTCCAATTGTTTATTGCTTATGTTATTCAAGTAGTTAATGGTTTCTCGGGATTCCCTTGACTTGTCTCCCAATGTAATTTCTACTTGTCTCATATATTCTTTGGATGTTTTATATGTTTCCATTTCTTCCCTCATTAATTCACAGAAGTCCCACTTGGTTATGAATAATTGTGCAAATTTGTCCTATAACTCTTAAGTTATTATTCTCAATAACCCTTCCCCTTGGGAATGTATTTGTAAAGATGTGATACAACTCCTTAAATAATCCACCTCTCTTTTCAATTCAGAGATATGATCTTCCTTTTTGCTGACACCACCCTCCAACTCCACTATTCTGTTATTTTTATGGTTTATGTCCTCTTTAAGACTCCTTATCTTGTTGTATTTGTCTTCTTCTATTCTAGTTGGCTCTAAAGTGGTGTCATCTTCTTCCATTGCATCAACATCCACCACCTCTATTTCATATGGCTAGCTCATAGGGTCTTGTATATTATGTTTTTCTTATGTAGGAACCTGCACTTTATCTGACATGTCTAGTGGGACTGTCCACAATGGTACAGTATGTGAGCTAGTAGCACCTTGTGTTTTTAGAGATGTTATTTGTATCATTATGTCATTGATCTTCTTTTCTTTCTCTTCTTGCATACCTTTAAATTTTACCACAATTTCCAGCAAGTCTTCATTTTCTTGTTCAACCTTTTTTATTTCAGTTGTATGTATTGGATGTACGTTTGGGATACTCAGCTGCTTCTTGATATTGGTAATATCATTGCCTTTAGTTGCTATCAGAGATTTGATTCGAGATTCATCATCAAGATTAGACCCCAAATCAATTATATTTTCTTGCGGCTCTTTTATTGTCACCCTCTTTTCCATGGTAGTCCATTTTTCATCCTTTCGTAGATCTCTAACTTTATTGAGATCTTCTCTCAATCTTCTTTTAGTGTTAGTAACTTTAACTAGTTCTGCACATATCATGCCACTATCTTGCTTAAAGAAATACAGCTTATCCAAACTCCCAAACATACTCCAATTTACCACATGTTCATATACTCTGTAATCACTCAACTTGGTAGGCACAGGAACCTTTGGCTCGACCACTGCATATTTAAAGTTTTTATATGTGTGATATTCTATTGACAACAATATTTTCGGTGGAGGGATGATTTGTTGTCTATCATCATTTATATATTGAACACTTTACTTCATGATATCCTTATATATTGATTGTAGATCTATTTGAACTAGGATAGGACCTCTCAGACTAAGAGTCTTTTCCTTTTGGGGTATTGTGAACTCTAATGAAGGATATGCCTTGAATATAGTTGGTTATTTTCCTAGATTTATAGGTTGTTTACTCAACTCAACGATCTCTTTAGGCACTTCGGTATCTATTTCTTTATCCACTAAGGCTTGAGATGCTTCATATGGCTTTGTTCTAGATTTATTTAGATAAGGAGCCTATTCATCCTTATCAATATCCATATAAGCAGAAAGATATTTATCCCCTCTCTTCTGGCCTGATATATATTTTAATTCGACTTGCTCTACTGAGGGATTCTGAATTTATTCAATCCACTCCCAACTCTCTTTGGTGGTCATATTCTCCCATTCTGGTCTTGGATGGGAATCATATGTAGAGATCTTGTTTTCCAACCTCTTCTTTTAAATGACCTTGTGTGGGTCATAATATCCAGCCTCACCTTTTCCAAAATGTAATTGTTTTAGGAAATCCTTGATGTACCGCAAGGCACTCAAAGACTTCACTTGAAAAGGGACAACATATTTAAGTAGGTGGAAATTTCTATGTTGCTTGAACCTTATAAAATGTAACTCGTCAAACAACGACCTCTTCTTGGCATATTCAATTGATAGGACTCTGATAGTGAGGAAAACAGGTAGATTGTAGGTTCTCCTCAAAAACTGTTTATTCTAATTACTGTGTGATACGTGTGTTATAGAAAGATTTGCCACACCTATACAACATGCCTTGATAGCCTACCTTGCCCCTCTGTAGACTTAGTATATCCTTGATTCTTATTTGAAACCCTTAAAAACACATTTTTGTTGATTCACACAAGTCAACAGTTATGCATCATGTGTACCCGCAGCTTGCTACATTATGACCCGTGTACATTGGGTTTTGTGCTCAAAAATAAAAATATTTTGAGTTTTCCTTTCCAAGTGAGGGTTTTTATTATCCTTTTCCTTTTATATACTGGAAAACACTCGAATTCAACCCTCCATTTCCCTTTTTATGGCTAGATATTGAGCCATTATGTAGAATTGGAGGAAAATAAACTTTGAGAGCAAGTAAACTATAGCGAAATTTTGTCCCATTTTCATTGCCTTGATTTTGCATCCCTTTATCCTTATTTGATTGAACCTTCTATGTTCATCTCCAGAGATTTCCTTATCTTATAGAGTAGGGACCCAATTAATCCTTATACTTGTGAGGTTACAATTTCATGGAGGATTTAAGTGGTGGAGGCCCAAGTAGAGGAACTTAGTTTCTCGGTTCCGACGAGTTGCCAATAGAAGGTTGACACTTTGTACTTATGTTCTTAATAATAATAGAAATACTATTTTTCTCGTACAATTCATGTGCAAATGTTTATATTAATTTCCATGGGTATCTTTTATTTATACATGTTGAATGGATTATGCTAGCATAGATGTTAACATTTTATATACATATTATATGCCTAGATCTATTTGTTGTTGAGGACAAGTTATAGGTGAAGATAATTTGATTGTGAGTTCAATGGTGGTCTTCTTTGAACATCTGGTTGAGGTACGAGCTCTATACTTTTGTTGCTATCATTTACATTTATATAACATACTTGAGTATGAATTTTCTTTCTGGTGTCACTCTGTCTATCATAGTCTACCCAAGCCATAGGAATATTTTCTCCGTAACGCCTTAAAAAGAAACCAATCACCCACTCTTGTGTCTAGAATAAACAACAACAAATATCTACATTCCTTGGGCATTTTGGGCATATCAATCCCATGAATTACTCTATAGGAAACTCTCATCATTTTTTATGTACACTCTGGGTAATTAGAATTGTTTGCACATCTCAAAAACATAGGGTTGCACTCAAAGACTAGGATCTCATCTCCACATTCATCAGTCATATTTAGGCCTAAAGATTCAAATTATTTGAAATAATGAAACAAGGACGGGTAAAAGAGACAATATGGATATCTGAAAACTTCCAGAGGGGGGAACTCTGTCAATTGATCATTCATTGCTTGGGTTATGAAACCACAAGTATCCCTTCTAGGACATTCTTTGGTTTCAAGGTTTAGGTGGGTTAGGAAACCTAGCAAGGTTTCATCAAACTCATTGTCATTCTTGTAACCTAGTAGGGTGCACAGGAGGGGTATAGATTTTTTGGAGGCTTGCTTAAAAATCACAGTCTTGAAAGGGGGCTTGGACTGTTGGGATATCATTGGAGGCTCTATGTGTTGGGATAAGACTAGGGTTTTATTTGCAAGGTTCAAGGTCTGATATAGGAGTTCCATCCTCTTTTCTTCTAAAGGTTGTAATCCTTCTTGCTCTGGAATGCATAACATATTTCTTATACTATCTAGTTCTATATGGAACACAACCCAAAAATTATTTGAGGACATGATTAACTTCCTACTTGGGAAGAAAAGGATGAACACCAACTAGTAAACTCAGGAAAACATATCGCTTGGGGACATACATACCATGCCAACCTTGAGTTCCACAATTTGAAAGGATCCTGGTATTCAAATGCTAGAATTCGGGCTTCTCCGATGGCTGAGATTAGGTCAGAATGGGATATATTAGCATCATGGATATCATCTTGGTGGTCATATATGGCTTCATTTCCAGGGGCTTTGGGTTTAGGCTCTGATTTGTCGATTGATTGAGACATTTTACTGGTTCGGGAATAAAATTACTTAATTGACTGGGTTAGGGTAACTTTTAGGTTTTTCAACAGTAAAAATGGTGAAAAGATAAGCAATTGGATAAATTACATGTACTTCTTAACATGTAAGTTGATTGGACTTCTAATTTGGGGTTGGATGAGTCAAGGTGTACATGTAAAAGACAACTAATAAGTTGTATCTTAGGAGACCATATGACAATGACTTGATAACTAACAACCAGTCTCCTTTTAAACGATTAGGAAATTAAAATTGATTACAAATGGAGGGATTTGATTTTATGGGACAGGATTATATGTACGCTAACACCTAGGGACCACTTTGACAACTAGACATAGTGGGGACAGGCTCATGTAGACACTAACACCCAGGGACCACCTTACATTTCCTAAGCAGAAATCACCTTGTTTTCTTAGGGAGGTAACGCTTACTCACCTTGTTGGTTTCCAAAAAGGTCTTGAGGAGGTGTTACCAATAATATGTGGCCAAGCATCTTGAGCAGTTTACGACACAAGGAATCCTTGGGCCCATGTTTTCAATGTATAATGAATATAAGTCGACAGATCTGATCTTTATTTTTTATGATTTGGTCGCCATTTGATCCTGCTAATAGCCTCACCTTTCACCAGCGCGCTTTTAATATCCACCGTAGAAATGACAAATATTCCTTTATAATTAGCTCGCCACTATTCATTTGTATCTCAGGTGTACTTTACCGACATGCTATTCATCTTAACCATTGATCTATCGAAGATCTACAGTGTTCGCAGCATCAAATCTAGTGCTTGGTTTCACCTTCGTGGTCACATGTCACGACCTGCTGGTCATTATCGTCATCTTCTCAACTCTTTTGTGCTAGTCCCTGACTCTTATAGTCACCATTTTTTGGCTTACAGATTACAGAAAATGTCATTACTAACACAATTGTAAAGCTAAGTGTGGCTAGTGTCTTTGCTAAGATAAGCATGCATTGGAAGGCACCTCACCCATGACATTAAAAGTAGTAATTTCTCTGCCAAAAGACAAAAACTCCAATGTGATTTTTGTACAAGATAGATTTTTCTTCCTTAGTCTTAGATGAGGATAAGTTTTTCCCCTTCTAAGGAAAAAATTGTGGCTACTAACGTGGAGAGAGAGCTAGTTATCTTGAGGTTGTGTGGGCACACCTAACGCTTTGGTCTCCAACATGAATTTGATGGAAAATATAATCTCATGCTTCGTGGAAGCATGATTAATATACTTAGTGGGTGATAATACTTAGTATATATTAATATCCTTGGAATGTGTTAATGCACTTAGTGTATTTTAGCATAATGCACTTAGTGTATTTTAGCATAGGATAACATACTCTAGTATGTTAATATAAGTAATTGTTAAGTGATAATTATACTAGTATGGTTAGCATGTATATGGTAATGGTCACAATAATAATAATGGAAGAATATATATATATATATATATATATGAGGAAAGGAAATTGTCCCTACAATGATATAATTCAAATCAATAATCTGAGCTCTACGGTCACGGTTCTACGGCCTGCGGTCTATGGAGGAGGCGTAAGTAGGAGCCCGTACGGGCTCCACTGAGGACAGGGAGAACAAAACAAGGGGCAGCATCAAAGAATGAAGGGAGAAGGAGGATTTTTTATTTTTTACTTTTACCTAGCAGAGGAACTGTCTCGGTCAACATGGATTCCGGCGAGGGTTTACCTATAGAAACTGAGATGGTGGATTACATGAAGGACCCGTGGCAAGGGATAGCAATCTTCTTGAATCCAAAAATCACCAGAATCCCATCTCCAGCATCGGTATAGGACAGGCTGGAGAGACTTCCAGCTGGGAACAAAAATATGGTTCTGGTTACACCGCCTTTCGCTAAGGAGGGGGAGCTCGGGCACTTCGCAACTCAGCCTTTAAACCCTTCTCTAGGAGGATCATCGTATACTCTATTTCCCTCTGGTACAACTCCACATGCCTCTGATGCAGTAATCACCCATAGAGAAATCTTCCAACCAACTTCACAACAAGGTCCATTGGAGCAGGACAGTGGTTTTCACAGGGAGATAGACTCCTTCTTTGAACAGCACACCCCCACAGCAGAACCAAAAGTGCATAACCTAGGGCCGCAGAAAGGATCTCTAAACAGGCCATCACCATACCCTAGCAAGGAAGGGGAAGGCAAAAATTCAGACAAAATCTTGGATGGTACAATACCAGGCACCAAAAAGCAGAAAAATCGTTGCCTAAATCCCTCTAGCAGAACCATGAACCTGATCTGCAGAGTCAATATATCCATGGCAGAAGCCCAAGAAATGGAAGGGGTGGCCCTAGTTGGGAGAATAAGAGGTCGAAACCCATCCCAAGGGAAAATGGAAGAATGGGTTCAAAAGAACTGGGCGGGCTTCCAAGGAAAAGACCCCGAAATCACTCCACTAGCAAAGGGATGGTTCAATTTTCGCTTCAGCCACAAAGAGGATGCAGATTTCACCCTTGAGAAAATATGGAATTACAGAAAAACCCCCTTCCAGTTGAAAAGGTGGACACCAGTGTTCGACGCAGACACGAAAAGGCTCGACATGATTCCAGTCTGGGTTCAGCTTCCGGGATTACCATGGGAATTTTGGAACCCGGCCTCGCTCGACGATATCAGACGGGCACTAGGAACGTTCATTAAGGTGGACCTCTCCTACCAGCAAACAAGAATAAGGAAGGTAGCAATAATTTTTGTCTCCCTAAACATTAGGACCAGTCTCCGGGATCACATAAATTTAATTTGGGAAACCAAGACAAGGAAGCAGCTATTGGATTACGAAGTGCTTCCTTTCCGATGTCACAAATGTCATGAAATGTGACACCTCGCTAAAAACTTCCCTAACTACATGCCCATGACAATGGGTAGGAAGAATTGGTCCAAACGGGGAACAAAGGGCCCAAGTCCAAAAGACACTGTAATGGATCAAGGCATGACGGAGGAACAGCATGCCTCAGAAGTTCTAGGACAGTCATTAGATTAGGCTGAGGGTTTGGCTGCAGAAGACATCGTGGGCTATCAATCAGCACGTCATCTGGAGAAACACACTGATCCGCCGACCTCATCGAGTATGAATCCTTCTACATTAAGCAAACATTTATATGTTTCATCTTTAAATGAGGACACAAAATTTATCTCTCCCTCTTCAACCAGAACCTCCCTCGCCCCTACCCGCTCCCCATCTCCTTCCCGATCAAAAAATTTGGCCCCCTCCTTGACAGCCTCCCCACCACTCACAAAACCCAAACCCTCTAGCTCATCCACCTCCAATCAAGGTGTGTTCCAGCATCGATGAACCAAAAAATATCTCCCAAAGGTCTTGGAGTTAATCCTTTCTTCCCATCCAAAGAAAGAGGAAGAGGAAGACCTTCTCATCTCTCTACGGCACAGAGTAAGGCCCTCAAGGATCAGGCAAATGGAAGACAACAAACCCTCTTTGGGGAACTTATAGCAGTGCAAGCCCCAGATGGGGTTCCAAAATGAAATTACTCTCTCTCAACTGTAGGGGTCTGGAAAGTACCCGGAAAAAACTTTCCCTCAAGAGGATGATCTTGGTCCAAACACCAGAAGTCATCCTTCTACAAGAAACCATGGGGTTAGAGCTAGAAGTAGAAAATATGTTATCCTCAATCTTACCTTATTACTCCTTCACATCACAAAGTGCAAGAGGACACTCAGGAGGTTTAGCAATAGGGTGGAAGAAATCCTATATTCGATGTACAAACACCTAGGGGTCCGCCCTAGGGTTAGGGGCTCAGATTTGCTGGGCGGAGACAAACCTAATCCTAACAATCTTAAACATATATGGGCCTTATATCAACATAATAGAATTCTGGGACTCCTTCAGAAACTCTGGGCTATCAAAAGAAAGGAACTTAATCATTAGAGGGGATCTAAATTTCACCCTGGGGGCTCATGAAATCTGGGGGCCAAAGGCGAGAGTAGACCCCTTAGCCTCCTATTTCAGCAACATCTTGCTGGAATTAAAACTGATAGACCTAGATCCTCAGAATATAAAACCGACTTGGACAAATAGACAGGTGGGAGAAGAAAGAATTGCAAAGAGGCTGGATAGATTTTTGATAACAGAGGACCTACTAGAGGAATACTTTATGTTCAAACAATGGGTGGATTCTGGAGTAGAATCTGATCATTTACCTATCTTTCTAGAAATTCGGAAGCAGCCAAAGAAGCCAGCTAGTCCCTTCAAGCTCTGCTCTGCATGGCTCAAAAATGAAGAGGTAACTCAAACCATTCAATCCAATTGGTTTCCTTACCAAGCAAAAAATGGCACAAGGGTTGCTTTCCATTTTAATCAAAACTTACTCAAAATCAAAAAACTACTCAAGGACTAGGCCATAAAAAAGAAATTTTAGGACGAATAGACAACCAACCAAATTGAGGAGGATTTGCAAAAGCTCCAAAATAAAGATGGAGGGGGTTTCCTCACACAGGAAGATAGAGAGAAACTCTACTCACTGGAGGCCTCCAGAAATAAAATCCTAAAGGAAAGATAGAAGGTTTTGAGGATAAAAAGCATATAAATATGGATGGAATGTGGTGATGATAACAGAAAATTATTCCAGGCTTTTGAAAAAGGCAGGAAACAACAAAACACCATCTTGGAGCTAAAGAAAGAGAACAATGAGATAGCAAAAACCTTTGAGGATCTAGCAGAAATAGGGAAGACTTATTTTGAAAACATCTTCAAAGAAAATCAACAAGCAACTATCGCTGAAGTAATTTGAATATCACAATTTTTTCCAGAGAGCATCAGTGAGGAAGATAATATGGAGCTAATGGAAGAGGTCTCAGAAGAGGAGTTGAAAGCAACCCTCAATAGATTTCAAAAGGAAAAAATCCCAGGAACTGATGGGTGGACAGTGGAATTCTTCTTGGCTGGGTATGATATTATTGGTCCATACCTTTTTCAATTAGTAGAGGAAACAAGAGTAAATGGTATCCTCCATCTCCCCCTGAACTCAACCTTCCTAACACTAATTCCAAAAAAGGATAACCTAGAAAGTTTGGATGACTACAGGCCCATCTCCTTGTGCAACATTACTTATAAGGTGGTCACCAAGATAATTGCACAAAGATTTAGGAAGGTACTCTCAAAACCCATATCAAAGGAACAGTTTGGATTTCTGGAAGATAGACAAATACATGAAGCTATTGGGGTTGCTCAGGAGGGCCTTCATAGTGCAAAGATCAAAAAATAAAATGGGGCTATTCTTAAAATTGATCTCTCTAAGGCCTTTGACAGAGTAAGTTGGATATACCTAAGGCTGCTCCTCACACATCTGAGCTTCAATTACTCTTTTATAAAATGGAGCTTTGCATGTATTTCAACTTCCTCCTTTGCAGTCCTCATCAATGGAGCAGTGTCCCACTTCTTCCACTCTGAAGGAGGCTTAAGACAGGGATGTCCTCTTTCCCCTCTACTTTTCTCACTAGTTGCGGAAGGTCTAAGCAGAGCCCTCCTAGATGCAAAAAGGAGAGGTCGTTTACAACAAATCCATATTGCCACAAACCTAAACATCACTCACCTTTGGTTCATACATGATATTCTCATTTTCTACAATGGTTCAATTAGAGAAGCATAAAGACTCTCAGAAATTTTAATTTTGTTTTGTAAAGCTACAGGTATGCAAATAAACCTTCAGAACTCCTCAATCACAACACTCAATATGGAAGAGGAAGTCCTGAGGTTTTTTCATGAACTATTCCCCTATCAGCAGTTTTACTTGGATGATGGAATTAAATACTTGGGCTTCAGAATCAAACTAAATTGTTACAAGAAATAATATTGGAACTTGCTGCTAGCCAAACTGGAATCCAAAGTGAACAATTGGTGTAATAGATGGCTCTCGAGAACTAGAAGGCTAGTGTTGATAAAATTAGTTCTCAAAGCAATTCCAATGTATTGGATGGCACTGGCATGGATACCCAAGTCAATTCTGAACAAAACAAAGAGAATTTGCACTACTTTTCTATGGACAGGAAAGAAAGAGAAAAAAGTACTCCCTTGGGTAAAATGGGACCAAATAGCCAAGCCAAAATCACTAGGAGGTTGGGGTATTAAAAACATATTTTTCTTTGCAAAGGCCCTAGATGCAAAAGTAGGGTGGTGGCTCATTTCAACTTAGAACTTGTGGACTGAAGTCATCATCCAGAAATACATAACACCAACTCCTCTTCTGGATTGGATCAGAGACATGGGCATCACAAATCTACCAAACGGCTCAATCATTTGGAAAGATTTATGCAAAGCCTTCCCACTCATATTAGAAGGGCTTGTCTAGAAAATAGGGGATGGTACAAAAGTAAGAATTGGAGCAGATCCATGGACAGGATGCTCATAAAATCACTTACTCCCATTTCAACTAATACAACTGATTCATCAGAAAGGGATTTTTCACCTGAATCAAATAGCAGATCCTAATTCAACTAACCTCTAGCATCAAGGATGGAAGAAAAGTCAGGACCTAGAACTGCCAGATCGATGGTCTAGGCAGTGAGACTAATACACTCTTTCCCTGCAATCTTCACACATTCGGATAACTGACAAAGCAGATGAGTTGATCTGGGAGCAGGTTCAACATGGGCATTACACACCTAACACCGGTTATCGACAACTATGTTTACATCACTTTCAAGAAAATCAAAAGTGGCGGAAGGCAGGTATCTAGAAGCTCAAATCCCCATTGAAGGAAAAATATTTATTTGGTGCACTCTTGCAAATAAAATCCCTACCTGGGACCACCTCTAGAAAATACAATTTGCAGGTCCCGGATGGTGTAGTCTATGCAAAGACAATGAGGAAAACACAAACCATCTTTTCCTAAGTTGTAATTTCTCCAAGCAAGTATGGGAGCATTCACAATCTCTCACATCCTCCAAATATAACTAGGAAGGCCCCATAGTGGAAGATTCCTGGAAAGCTTGGTCATCATCTTCCCAAACTACTCAAATTAGAGCTATTCCGCTTCTCCACATGTGGGAAATCTGGTTAGCCACAAACAAGGCCATCTTCCTTGAAAAAGGAAGCTCTCCAGAAGAAGTAGCAAGGCAAGGACTAGATATCCTTTCTAACTTCCCCCAAACAAAGAACAACCCCAATCCAAGAATCATCATTCCTGGACAGTTGGATAAAAACACCCCTTTGGCCTTCTTTGATGGTGCTTCTCAAGATTTGAAATGTGGGGGAGGAGCCACCCTCTTCCTAAACCCAAACCATCACTTCCAAATATCAATGGGACTGGGAACTGGATCAAACAATTATGCTGAACTTATGGCCCTAAAGCTTCTCCTATGCTTTGCAATTGAAAGAAATTGCCAAAATCTACAAGTATTTGGTGATTCTTTGGTTGTAATAAATTGGATGAATAAGATTCAGAGACGCAGAAACACCTCACTAGTTGCACTTTTTGAAGAAGTTAACAGGCTTCTTGCAAATTTTGAATCTCTCTTGCTCAAACATGTCTACAGGGAGCGAAACATGGAGGTGGACAGACTTTCAAAGGCAGGAATAAACTTGGCATGGGGAACATGGAAAATCATAGAGAAAAAGGAGACATCGGCCAATGAGTATTACCATAGGCCTTTTCTGGTTTTGCCTCAATAATAAGTTTTTTGCATAATTTGGACAGTTTTGGCTCAAACAGGAAATTACAAAACCTCTCTTAAGGCAGGAAGCTCCCAATGGGAGAAAATTGTTGCAGACAACTTTTGTCTCAGTATATGCTCAGCAGATGATATGCTTAAAAGGAAGAAAAACAGTTCTTTCCAGTTTTTCCAGTCGGAACCTCTTCATGGGAGAAACTATTGCAGACAGTTTTTTTTTACTTGGCATGTTTTTCTTTTGACTGATATGCACAAAAGAAGAAAATACATCATAAATGATGTGACCTTGCAATGTAACTCTGCGAGAAGCAGGAACAATACATACTTTTGTATGTATATTTTTTATTAATATAATCAGCTTTTTTTCTTATGGACAGGAAAGAAAGAGCAAAAAGTACTCCCTTGGGTAAAATGGGACCAAATATCCAGGCCAAAATCACTGGGAGGTTGGGGTATTAAAAACATCTTTTTCTTTGCAAAGGCCCTGGATGCAAAAGTAGGGTGGCGGCTCATTTCAACTCAGAACTTGTGGACTGAAGTCATCATCCAGAAATACATAACACCAACTCCTCTTCTGGATTGGATCAGAGACATGGGCATCACAAATCTACCAAACGGTTCAATCATTTGGAAATATTTATGCAAAGCCTTCCCACTCATATTAGAAGGGCTTGTCTGGAAAATAGGGGATGGTACAAAAGTAAGAATTGGAGCATATCCATGGCCAGGATGCTCATAAAATCACTTACTCCCATTTCAACTAATACAACTGATTCATCAGAAAGGGATTTTTCACCTGAATCAAATAGCAGATCCTAATTCAACTAACCTCTGGCATCAAGGATGGAAGAAAAGTCAGGACCTAGAACTACCAGATCGATGATCTAGGCAGTGGGACTAATACACTCTTGCCCTGCAATCTTCACACATTCGGATAACTGACAAAGCAGATGAGTTGATCTGGGAGCAGGTTCAACATGGGCATTACACACCTAACACCAGTTATCAACAACTATGTTTACATCACTTTCAAGAAAATCAAAAGTGGTGGAAGGCGGGTATCTAGAAGCTCAAATCCCCATTGAAGGAAAAATATTTATTTGGTGCACTCTTGCAAATAAAATCCCTACCTGGGACCACCTCTAGAAAATACAATTTGCAGGTCCCGGATGGTGTAGTCTATGCAAAGACAATGAGGAAAACACAAACCATCTTTTCCTAAGTTGTAATTTCTCCAAGCAAGTATGGGAGCATTCACAATCTCTCACCTCCTCCAAATATAACTGGGAAGGCCCCACAGTGGAAGATTCCTGGAAAGCTTGGTCATCATCTTCCCAAACTACTCAGATTAGAGCTCTTCTGCTTCTCCACATGTGGGGAATCTAGTTAGCCACAAACAAGGCCATCTTCCTTGAAAAAGAAATCTCTCCAGAAGAAGTAGCAAGGAAAGGACTAGATATCCTTTCTAACTTCCCCCAAACAAAGAACAGCCCCAATCCAAGAATCATCATTCCCGGACAGTTGGATAAAAACACCCCTTTGGCCTTCTGTGATGGTGCTTCTCAAGATTTGAAATGTGGGGGAGGAGCCACCCTCTTCCTAAACCCAAACCATCACTTCCAAATATCAATGGGACTGGGAACTGGATCAAACAATTATGCTGAACTTATCGCCCTAAAGCTTCTCCTATGCTTTGCAATTGAAAGCAATTTCCAAAATCTACAAGTATTTGGTGATTCTTTGGTTGTAATAAATTGGATGAATAAGATTCAGAGACGCAGAAACACCTCACTAGTTGCACTTTTTGAAGAAGTTAACAGGCTTCTTGCAAATTTTGAATCTCTCTTGCTCAAACATGTCTACAGGGAGCGAAACATGGAGGTGGACAGACTTTCAAAGGCAAGAATAAACTTGGCATGGGGAACATGGAAAATCATAGAGAAAAAGGAGACATCGGCCAATGAGTATTACCATAGGCCTTTTCTGGTTTTGCCTCAATAATAAGTTTTTTGCATAATTTGGACAGTTTTGGCTCAAACAGGAAATTACAAAACCTCTCTTAAGGTAGGAAGCTCCCAATGGGAGAAAATTGTTGCCGACAACTTTTGTCTCAATATATGCTCAGCAGATGATATGCTTAAAAGGAAGCAAAATAGTTCCTTCCAGTTTTTCCAGTCGGAAGCTCTTCATGGGAGAAACTATTGCAGACAGTTTTTTTTTACTTGGCATGTTTTTCTTTTGACTAATATGCACAAAAGAATAAAATACATCATAAATGATGTGACCTTACAATGTAACTTTGCGAGAAGCAGGAACAATACATACTTTTGTATGTATATTTTTTATTAATATAATCAGCTTTTTTTCTTATGGAAAATATATATATAAACATATATATATAT